>JAHHZJ010001684.1:0-69344 GCA_021437245.1 Aegilops speltoides
GTTCCCACAAGACCCAGATCAGCTGCTATCCCAAAGGATGAGACCAGGGCTACAGCCTCAAGACCTCCCACAGCTCCATCGGGCCCAGCCCAGCTCCGGTGTCCTCCTCCAGCTCCTCGGACATCAGTGAAGCCTTTGCAGATGCAGCTATCTCAACTCCATCAACCTGCATAGAGCCGCCAGCAGAGTCCCTAGTGACGTTTAGCTCTATACCTTCGAACTTTTGGTAACTTGTTGCCAAAGGGAGAAATTGTATAGATCATAGGACTTCGAGAGAGAGTGCTCGCTTTTGCTCTTTTCGCTTTTTGCGGTCTTTTGAGATACTACGTTTGTTTCTACTTTGATGAGTGCTTGATCATACTATGCCTTAATGTGTGCTTAATGCTTATCATATGCTATTCATATCTTGTATGATCATTTACTCATGTCTTGGTGATTGGGTGCATGCTATTCATTCTTATCATTTTGTGCGCTCCACCAAGATGTATGTGACATGGAAGAGTGACCCATGATCCTAATCGATTGTGCATTTGCATTCAAACGCAAATCTTAAATAATGCACAAATTTAGGGGAGCTCTTGCTTATCACATACTTCTCAAAGCGATTTATATTATTCATTGATTATATCATTTGTCGAAGCTTTGATCTATATGTTGTCATCAATTACCAAAAGGGGAGATTGAAAGTGCAACTAATCCCGGGTGGTTTTGGTAATTAATAACAACATATATATCATTGAACTAATAGTTTCTTGAGAACATTTTGAAAGTTCAGTGATATGGGTATGACAATGACTCAAGATGTGGACCCTCAAAATGCTAAGGAAAACATTGGCAAAAGCTCAAGACTCTATTTTTGGTTTAGTGATCCAAGATCACATTGAGTCTATAGGAAAGCCAATACTATTAAAAGGGATGAGGTTATGATAATGATCTGGTTACTCAAAGTGCTTAGTGATCTATCTCCCAAACCATCAGCAATCTTTCATTCCAACATACACTCATAAGTAATCTCGGTCTCACCGATTCCATAAACTCACCACACCGAGATGAACCACCTCACCATATAGCCAAACCCTAGTAATTTCGGTTTTTCCGATTCCAAACTCGGTCTCACGAAACTAGTGTTGCCAAGCTTCAGAATACGTCATCATATCGGTGTCACCGAGATGATAAAGTCGGTCCCACCGAGATTGGCAAACCCTATCTTTGGAAGAATCGGACTCACCGAGATTGTATTTTCGTCCCACGAAAATCCCAACGCTCACAAGATTTGAACTTTCGGTCTCACCTAGTTGTCAACTTCGATCTGACCGAGATTGATCAAATGTGTGTAACGGTTGGATTTTGTGTGGAGGCTATCAATACCCCTCCACCTCCTCTTCATTCGTGGAGAGAGCCATCAGAAAGAACTACCACTCCTACCTTACATTTCTGAGAAGAAAACTACCTACCCTTGTGTTGAGATCAAGTTGCTCCACTCCCACCATATGAAACTTGATTTCTAGCCTTCCCAAGTTGCTTTCCACTCAATCCTTTCTTCCACCACAGCCAAATCAGTGAGGAGAGTTGAGTGTTGGGGAGATTATCATTTGAAGCACAAGAGCAAGGAGTTCATCATCACCAACACCATCTATTACCTTTTGGAGGGTGGTGCCTCCTAGATTGGTTAGGTGTCGCTTGGGAGCCTCCGTCAAGATGTGGAGTTGAACCAAGAAGTTTGTAAGGGCAAGGAGATCGCCTACTTCGTGAAGATCTACCCCGAGTAAGGCTAGTCCTCCGTGGGCGATGCCATGATGGCATAGACAAGGTTGCTTCTTCGTGGACCCTTCGTGGGTGGAGCCTCCGTGGACTCTCGCAGCTGTTACCCTCCGTGGGTTGAAGTCTCCATCAACGTGGATTGACGATAGCACCACCTATCGGAACCACGAGAAAAATCTCCGTGTTCCAAATTGCGTTTGCTCTTCTCCACCTCTCTTTACTACATGTGCAATTTACTTTCCGCTGCCAATACTCTAGAATTGCATGTGTAGGGTGATACTTGACTTGATCATCATTGTGAACTTGCCAAAACTTGTCTTAATCAAAAGGCTAAACTTTTATTTTGTCAAGTAGTCTAATCACCCCCTCTAGACATACTTTCGATCCTACACTCATCCCGTGATCTCGACAACAATGAAGATCTGGACAACACTGCGGCAGGCCCTTCTCCAACAAATGACCCCAACAACGCCGACTCCTCCATCGACTTCGTGAAGAAATTCTTCCGGGGCATTAGTCCTCACTTTTCGTCCCTTTTGGTTATTTGATGACAAAGGGGAGAAATTTGAGTTAGTCTTCAAGCGGGTCTATATATGGGCGTTTTTTTGTTAAGTTACAACTCGCGCTCTTCTGAAGCTTTTGTTGTATGAGTTGTAAACTTAAGTCCGATGGTGACCTGATACTTTTGATCTGTCTTTCTGCATGCTATTTCCTCATTAATGTTATGCACGCATGTTGAATTATGTTAGCCACCATATTTCATCATGCATTTCAAATTCTTCATTCTATATATTGAATGCGTGTATGAATTACAAGATACAGGGGGGGGGGATCTCCATGATTCTACTCTTAAAATGTGCATTGCTTCAAAAGAAAATTCGTCACTATGCACATCCTCAGGGGGAGTTCTTCTATATCTTGCAATCAAATTCCTCAATTTTGAGTACTTTCAATTCATATGTTTATCCCCGTTGAAAACTTAACCTATATTGTCATCAATCACCAAAAAGGGGGAGATTGTAAGTGCATCTAGTGCCCTTTAGTGATTTTGGTGTATTGAAGACTTATAGGTTAAGGGACTAATATGTTTGTGAGTGTACACATGCTCTATAAGTCAATGAGGAGTTTGATATTTACAGTGAAAGTCGACCCCGAAAAATGAATGTATTCGGCTGAAGACTTTGGTTCTCCTGAAGACTTTGAAAGTGAAGAAATTGGTGTGACCTTGAAGACTTCGATATTCATGTGAGGAATCTGAAGCGTGAAAACTTTTGTTTTCATAGTTTCATTTCCTCTTTCTTGAGTCATAGGAAATACCGTACTGTTAAATGGGGTCGAGGTAATACTAAGGAAACAAATTTCCATGTGATGTTCATCTCAAAATCCTACACCTACCCAATCCTTCGAGTGAAGCCATTGGAAATCTCATATCAGTTCACTCAATTTCTTTAGTGACAGAGACGAAGATCTTCTGTTCTCTGAGGAATTTGTTCTAACTGAGGAGTTAGAAATTCGCCAGTGCGGATTGCCTACACAGTGAGGAACATGATAGCCCTGAGGAATTCGAACCTCAAATCCGACCGTTGTTGTGCCGCGCGCCAGCTGTCCCAAAATATCCTACCACCTAACGGTCATATCAGCTAAGGGCAT
Source organism: Aegilops speltoides (assembly GCA_021437245.1). Classification (NCBI taxonomy): domain Eukaryota; kingdom Viridiplantae; phylum Streptophyta; class Magnoliopsida; order Poales; family Poaceae; genus Aegilops; species Aegilops speltoides. The sequence goes on from JAHHZJ010001684.1 coordinate 3,412, forward strand.
TTATGTCTTATCATGTCGAGCTGCTCCCTAGGATATAAATAGCCGCCCCCTACAACCACTAGCTAGTTGGCTGCTCCGAGAGAAACTGACACTTTTCATTTGAGAGCATCCCATCCTCCGAGGAATAGAGCGAAAATCATCAAGTGAGGAAAATCCAAATCCCAAACCCAAACCTACAAACCCCAAAGTGATTGAGCATCACTGAAGCGATTGTTCCTGTGTGGAACCGACGCTTGTTACCTTTGAGGACTGTGTATCCTCCAGATGGTTAGGCGTCATGGTCTGAGCATCCAAGAGGAATTGTGGATTGCCTAGTGACCAAGTCTGTGAAGGTTTGGAAGTCACCTGTGAAGACTTACCACTACTATTGGGCGAGGTCTATGTGATCTTAGCTCAAGGAGAATATGGTGAGGACTGTGTGTTCGGGACTGTGTGTCCTCGAGTTTAAATACTCAGCCGCTCCAACCAGACGTACGACTGTCACAACAGTTGGAACTAGTCTACCAAATCATTTTCTTCAACAAGACAACTGGTTCTATTTCCTCAACCCTTTCATTTTCTCACCATGTGTTGATGTACCGATCATTACTATTTGAAGACTTTGATCAAGACTTTCTAATTCCTCAATCCAATTTCTTGCAGTGTTTGTCTTCTTCCCGCTTATCCTGTGTTTACGCTTTCTGTACTCTGTGTTTGTCTTTCATTTCATCATGATGACTATGCTGTTGCTCTATTATGCTTATACCTGAGTACTTATTCCGCTGCAAGTAGTTCTTCATTTAGTAATTCCTCACCCTGAAATTCCTCAGTGTAGAATTCATAAAAATTGCCTATTCACCCCCCCTCTAGTCGACGTAACGCACTTTCAAGTAGCTCAAGTGGTCTTCTTGTGGTCATGATATTCTTCACGGGATGACTTCCTCCACTACTAGGAAAAGGCCTATAGATAGGATTGACTCTAATGGCGCACCGTGGGAGCAGTGCGCCACTACTATATACTAATGGCGCACCTGCCACAGATACGCCATTAGAGTGGAAGACACTAATGGCGCACCGTGGAGTGGGTGCGCCATTAGTATGAATTTTTTTTTCCATTTTCCCATACATACTAATGGCACATGAGGCCTACAATGCGCCATTACTATATATAACTTCTAATGGCGCACCAAGTAGGCAGTGCGCCATTACTCTAAATTTTGTTTTATTCTTTTTTTTGCAAAACTTCTAATGGCGCACGCTCTTTCGATGCGCTTATTAGTAACCAGGTTTCTAATGGCGCATGAGGACAGGGTGCGCCATTAGTAACCTGGGACCAACAAGATATTTTGGATAGCCCACACCTACCCACTCACTTTCCCCACTTCATTCCATCCACCTCCTTCTCCAAGATTTCGGCCATCTCCTCCTCCTCACCTCATTTCCACCATAGATTCAACAAAATTAAGTGGTGAAATTACCTATTTTTGATAGGTAAGTAAGGGAAAGCTATCTTCATGATATAGATCTACTTTTTTTCTCCCTAGCTCGCTCCAACAACGTGCACATGCACTTTTTGTGGCCTAGCTAGATCTATGTATGTTTGTGGTGTTGCAAGTGTTTGTGGTGTTGCATATATGTTTGTGTTTGAAGGTACCGGTATTTGAAATATGCGATAGTTGCCAATATTTTGCCGGAATGTTTTGATTCATTTTCGTTTCGGCGAGAATTTTGGCACTATGCATTCTTTTTGGTCCTATTTTTAGGGAAGGTCATGCCAAATTTTTTCTTGGTTCTAACATATCGTTTTGTTTCTACCTCGCAGCGACCATGGTCCGCATGGTGACCGAAGGCATCGTGAATAGGTTTTTGAGCTCCGCCAAGGCCGAGATGCTTCAAAAGAACGAGACGGAGATAAGATGTCCATGTCGAAGATGCAAGTTGAAGAGCCTTATTGCGGACCCGGATTCCGGGCAGGTGCGGGACCACCTGCTCTTGCGTGGTTTCATGGATGGCTATCGGTGGCAAGGTGATGAAGATGACTATCAAGTCGTCCATGGCCGGGCGGGCAAGAAATGAGGAAGGGCAACAAGACAAGTACCACCGTGGCGAGGGCGGGCGAGAAGACGAAGAATCTCCGTGACATGATCACGACGGTGATGTTGTATACGATCATCATGTAGAAGATGTCGTACATGATGATGAGGAAGATCAAGACGAAGGGCATGATCATGAAGATGAAGATGCCGGAGCAGACGACGATGGAGGCTGGGTGCAGGACCTCATATTCAAGAGCTGCTTCTCAAGCGGACGGATAACGCAAGAGCTGCCGCCCGAGAGAAAGCCAAGCTGGATCAACTGGAGATAGACGCGTTACTCCGTTGTATGAAGGATGCAGGCCCGAGGATACCGCTGAAAGTAACGCCATGGCTCGAGATGAAGGTAAAACACAAAATGACCGACGATGCTTCGACGAGAACATGTCATTCGCACGAACGTCTTCCCAAGGGGAACAAGTGCCCCACCAGGTTCCGAGGAGGCGAAGAAAATCGTGTGTCCTCTGGATTTACCGCGACGTGAAATACCATGTGTGCATGAACAATTGCATCATTTATCGGGACGAGCACGCTGAGTCTACCATATGTCCGTGTCTTGGCGCCACTCGATACAAGAAGAGGAAGAAAGCTCCTCGAAAATCGGTGTGGTACTTTCCGATCCTCCTCGTCTGCAGCGGTATTTCGCGGACCCTAAGGTAGCAAAGCTCCTGCGCTGGCACGCGGATAGGGAGGAGAAGAAGCGAGAAGATGACGCAAATGATCCGGAGATAGATAAAAAGACAAGATGCTTGAGTCACCCTAAGGATGCGAGCGCTGGCAAGCGTTGAACTTCAAGACCTGAATTTGGGAAGGATCCAAGGAACATCGTGGCCGGGCGCGAGCACCGATGGAGTCAATCCGTTTGGCAGCCAGAGAAGCACACATAGCACCTGGCCTGTGTTTGTGTGGATGTACAACCTTCCCCCCTGGTTGTGCATGAAGAGGAAGTACATTCACATGAGTATGCTAATTGAAGGGCCGAAACAACCAAGGAACGACATCAATCTGTATCTGGGGCTGCTGAAGGAGGAGCTAGACACGCTGTTGAAAAATTGGAAAGACTGCCCACTGCCGGGAAAGATGCGAAAGGCGCCAGAGCCGCTGCTGAATGTATGGAAAACGAGGTCTGTTTTCTGGGACTTGCCGTACTGGAAGATCCACCGTGTGCCTCACAGCCTTGATGTCATGCATATCACGAAGAACGTGTGCGAGAGTCTGCTTGGTACCCTGCTCAACATGCCAGAGAGGACCAAAGATGGGCCGAAAGCAAGGGCAGACTTGAAATCAATGGGCATCAGGCAGGAGCTTCACGCTAATGATGATGATGATGATGATGATGATGAGGCGAAGTAGGACACGGAAAGTCGTCGCAAAGGCAAAAAGGCCAAGAGGACCGGAAATGACTACCCTCCCGCGTGCTTCACTCTAAGTCAGGAGGAGATCGAGCAATTTTTCACCTGCCTCCTAGGAGTAAAACTTCCTTATGGTTACGCGGGGAAGATAAGCAGATACCTAGACCCAATGAAGCGAAGTTCAGCGGGATGAAGTCTCACGATATCACGCGGTCGATGACGCAGATACTTCCGGTTGTAATCTGTGGGATCATGGACGCGCACGTCCGTGAAACGCTATTTGGCCTGTGCAACTTTTTTCAACGCGTCTCTCGAAGTCGATTGGCGGAGGCAACTCGAAGGCTACAGGAAGAGATCGTGGTGATACTATGCGAGCTTGAGATGTACTTCCGCCCGCAATCTTCGACGTTATGGTGCATCCGCTGGTCCATATAGTGGAGGATATCATCCAACTCGGGCCGACGTTCTCGCACAAAGATGATGCCGCTCGAAAGGATGAATGGTGTCATCAAAGGATACGCTCGCAACATGTCACGCCCAAAGGGAAGCATAGCGGGGCTTTTCGATCAAGAGTGCATCTCCCATCGCAAGAATTATCTAGGCGAGAACCCGCTGGTCCGCCGTCAGCAGCACCTCGGCAGGCTCGCTGGATGGGGTCACCATGAGGGTCGCCGCATGAAATGCATGTCGGCTTCGAGGGTCGACTCGCCGACTTTGAAAGAGCAAACCTAGTCGCTACAACACATAGACGTGGTCGATCCTTGGGTGGTAGAGCACAAAACCTTTATTAAGAAGACGACAATGACCGAGGCCAACAGAGGACGGACGGAGATATACTCAAAGAGCACAACTCATGTTTCACGCGTTGGTTCAAGCGAAGCTTCGTCGCACCCTTTACATGAGGATTCTTCCGCTGAAGAACAACTACTATTCGCTTTGTCACAGGCGCCGAGCACAACCTCGATGACCTATGAGGCGCACGATATCAACGGCTACACATTCTACACCGAGGACAAGGACATGAAGAGCGATGGTTATCGTAACTCCGGGTAACGATGGAATCCTACACCGTAACGACAAGGACAGATACTACGGAAGGATCGAGGAGATCTGGGAGCTGAGCTCTGTTGGAGAGAAGGTCCCGATGTTCCGTGTCGATGGGCCAAAACGTCATAAAAGAAGACCGTATTTCACCACCATGGTTATACCCGGCCAAATCAAGATCATGGGCGCAAACGTCACCGCTGAAAAATGAGCCATGGGTACTGGCTTCCCAAGTGGACCAATGCTTCTTCATTACCGACCGCCAAAGCCCTACCGTGTTGTCGTGAGGAGAGGCAAAAGGAAGATCATCGGAATGGATGGAGTAGCCAATGAGCAAGACTTGACAAACGGCGACCAAGATCGAACATGACGACGACGATGAAGTAGCAGCACACACCACAAGAAGAAGCAGGCCACCCTACCTAAAGGACGTCCGTTCCACAGAAGAACTCCGTTTGCGAAAAAGAAGGGCAAGAAGATTGTGAACAGAGATAGCTAGTTAAGACCGATTGTATTTAAATCGTAGTCTTCATTTCTCGATTGTATTTCATGCATGGGCACTTTTGATATCATGAATATTTTTAAATTTCATGGGCACTTTTTGAATTCATGAGGACACTTGATCTCCATTCCCCTCCATCTCGATCTCGATCCTCCATCTCGATCGCACCAAGACCTCCCCGCCCCGCTCCACCCATCGCAACCCTCCCCGCTCCACCCATCTTGATATCATGAATATTTTTTATATTTTTAAATATAAAAAACAGCAATTAAAATGCATAAAAAATATTAGTGTTATGATTTAAACAAGTTTGAACATATTTAAACACAAATAAATATAAAACACCATTTAAAATGCATAAAAAATATTGGGGATCACAGGAATCGAACCCAGACCTCCCGTGTGTGTGCTACGTCTTGACCAGTCGGGCTAGTGCGTGGGTTCATTGTAGAAAGGGTTGGGCTCTAGATATCGCTATTGTGGTAGATTAAAACAACATTCTAATGGCGCATCATGAGTTGGTGCGCCATTAGAACAAGAGTACTTATGGCGCACCGGCGTGTGGTGCGCCATTAGAAAGCTTCCTCACCTATTCCCTCCGCCTCTCTCCTCTCCCTCGCCAGATCCCCCCCTCACAGCCTCTCGCGCCCGTCGCCCCTTGCCGCCCCATGCCGTCGCCCGCCCAGCGAGAGGAGGCGGCGACCGCCCCCCTCCGCCCGCGCCCAGCTCTCTCGCCGTCCCCTCCGCCCGCGCCGCCAAGGCCTCGCCCCTCCCCTCCGCCCGCGCCCTCGCCCCCCCTCCGCCCGCGCCCGCCCTCGCCCCCCTGTGTGATTCCTCCTTCTCCTCCACCCCTCACCGCAAACCCTAGGGCCATGGGTTTGTCGGTTGCCTTGAGATGGTAGCTGTTTATATGGCACGATTGATTCCTGTTTGTTCATGGTTATTACAATTGATTCGAAAATCGCTATTCCACCTTTTAGGTATCGTGAAAAGTGATACCTGTGAAGATCGTGCATTTCAGTCAAATTCAGATCCGTTTTTCGAGTCCATGATATAATATAACCAAATTGGATAGATCTTCCACCTGTTTATTGATTGATGGCTGTTTGTCGGTTAATATCTAACTTTGGTATTGCCAGTTCCTGATCATATGTAACAGACCTAGCAGTATTCTTTGATAATGCTTTTCTAAGTATTTAAGGTACAAACATGTTGATCTGGACATACCACATTTGCTCTTTATTGTGTTGCTAAAGGACACTGATGGGTTGTATAGTGCAGGTATATTTACATTCTTTACATTTTGTGATGCTGATGACTGTAGTCCCAAAGTGTTTATTTACCCAAATTTTGCTGCTGGAACTTTTGGTTTTAGATATTGGCACCTGATATTTTCATGCCTAATTCTGAACTTGTTCACACATAACTAAAGCTGGTTGTTGTTTGATCTCGTAGCAAATATGACTTGTTTCTTACTCATACTTGAGTGGCTTCATACATATGCTTGTCCGATTGTTGTGTAATATCAGACATTTCCTTTTATTCGGCAGGTCTGTTGTGTAATATCAGATTACATATCGTAACTTGCAAACAAATCTGTGAAAGACTTGTAAAGTTGTTGGGTTTTGTCTCCCACCATTGTGTCGTGATGAATTTGCAGTACCCGAGAGGTTCTTGAGTTTGCCGGAATGTCGATTAACTTCCGCTCGCAAATTGGTACTCCATATGTCCTATTTTCAGCAAAGGTCATGCTGAAATTTTCCGTGAATTTTAGCATGACTTTGCTAAAAATAGGACATATGGGGTACTTATGACTAATGCATGGGCCGGGCTATCTTAGTACTTAGTTAAGTAGGATCAACTGCCTCGCCATTCTTGCTGCATTAAATCATAGGTGGCAATAGAGCCAAGTGATTAGGCCCAACTTAGAATTATCCTTAGCATCGATAAACCCTAGATGATAAACCCAACATAGGTGGCAATAGAGCCAAGTGATTAGGCCCAACCCTAAATCATGAGACCATGATCTTGTTCCTTGACAATAACCATCTTTTTGACCAAACTTTTTCCTATTTAGAGAGAAACATGGCCCACAACGATGAGGCCGGTGGTTGGGCGGCAAGCAATTCAGGAGATGTCCCAAGAGTTGGAGGAACAACAACCTCACCGCTATGATGACGCCATGGAAGACACCGATCCTGATTACACAACCCCTAGTGGCGCGGGGATGACACCACCGATGGTGCCGCCGAGGATGCCACCACTGATGATGGCGGTGCACACACAGATGGCAGCCAACCGAAGAAGCAAAGGAAGGACCGGCGCCCGAATGCGCTCCGCACCGTCAAGGAGGAATTCACTCAAGTGGACTCCGACGGGAATCCAACGGAGCCCAAACATATAGTCAAAGTGTACGCGGTTCAGCTCGGGTGCATTCTCCGAACACCGCCTCGATCAACACCGAGAACCTTAGGCATAAGGACCGAGGGAATTGCGCAGCCTCCTCTTCACGGCTACACGAACGATACAAGTTCCCGACGAATTTGAAAACACACGCCTCTCGTGGAATAGAGGAACAATGCCGCCTCACGAAGATGAGCACGGCCCTGTCTACTTGGAGAAGCACGGTGAAGAGAATGATTGATAAAGGTGATAGTTATGACAAGATCAAGGCGAAATATCATTTGATGAGCGAAGATGAGTACAAGGAGTTCAAGATCAAGTGCCGAGCCCGCAAGCTCGAATCAAGTCGATGGGGAAAGAAATGCGGAGTTGAACTTAGGGAACACAAACTCGGTCCCGGCGGTTATAGAGTGGCGGAGCCTATATGGGACAAGGAGGACGCGGAGCGTGCCAAGCAAGGCCTACCGCCCGCCGAGAAATACAGCGGTGACAAGCAGATCGGGAACTATGTCGGGGCCGGTACAAGGAGGACCCGATAACAAAGGAGCTTACCACGGATCCGAAGACCGGGAGCTTGAGCTTGTTCTCGTAAGGAATACACCGCCGCGTAATTAGCTCCATATGGTTGCACTCTAATTAATCACCAATATTTCTAAATGGCTCATGTTCCTTTCGCAGACAATGAAAGCCAGTAGCGCGGGGTCGTCTAAGAGCTCCCCTTTCAACACCCCTTTAAATAGGGCGTTGAACGTAATGAAAAAGAAGGATAAGCTCGATAAGCCGACGTCAGCTGGTCGTGTGGCCGGCAAAGGCTTGTCCACAAAATGGGGGTCATACTATACGCTGGTGTGCGGAAGGAGAAAAAGGCCAGCTCGGAAAGCCGACACGCGAGGTTGAAGCACTCAAGGCACAAGTGGCGCGGATTCGGAGCTTGTCCAAGAGCAAGTGGAACAACAGCTGGAAACGGCTCGAAGCCATGGTGCCTACGTTGATTCATGGGCTCGACGACGTGGATTGCGGGCGCCAAAGGGTCCTCCCGGTTCCCAGCTTCATGGCCAGAACTTCGCCTGTGCGGGCGGCGGCACCATTGGTGTCTCCGGCGGTGGCGACATTGGTGTCTCCGCGGCGGCGCCATTGGTGTCTCCGCGGCGGCGCCATTGGTGTCTCCGGCGGAGGAGGTATTCGTGTCTCCGCACCGCACGGTATTGGAGCTTAATGCACCGGGTGTCGCCGACCGCACTCGCCAGAAGCGCCCCTCCGTCGATTACCGCCCGCCGTTGGTGGTGCCTCGACATTAGCCGAGCTTGACGGCATCACGGTAACTAAGCCTCTCGGCCGATGACTTCATCTCCTTGCCTTTGACTGGGCATCCCTGACGCCCTACACATGTTTTCGCAGGGCACCGCCGACGTTCCTTGCACTCTTCTGCACTTCGTGGGCGCCGAGTTGGTCGATGTCGCCAAGGGCAAAATCGTTCAACCGGGCAACCCCATGTTCCACGGTAATCCGATGCCACCCACAATGTATAGGGTTGAAGTGGTCCGGGTGCTGCCAGGCTGCGACGAGTTGTTACCTCCGATTCGACCCGCTGGGGCCGACGAAGAAGATGAGATGACCCTCGGCACCTGCATAAACTGGCCCCTGCTATGGCCGAAGAGCCAGATTCGTTTGGGGGCGGGGGACACCACCCCACAGACAAGACCGCCAGTCGTGCCGGCGCCAAGCCATGGCAAGAACGCAGCAACGCTACCGGACCTGCCGGACATCCCTATGGCACAGGATCCGGACAGCCCTATGGCACAGGATCCGGACGGCGACGACAACGACGACGGTACATTTACCAAAGTTGACAAGTACTTTGCCGAACATGGGTACGCTGACGATTTCTGCGGGCCTCTTTCTCAAGAACCCAGCCAAGACCACCGCGATCTAGCTGGTACGGCGGAGAAATCCAATTGCAACAAGCGTCGTCTGGCGTTCAGTTCGTGACACGCCCCAGCTCCGTCTTCACCGAGCCTCGAGATAGCTGAGGCGCGAATATTATCAGCCCCAACACGCTGAAGAAGGTGGTCTGTGAGCGAACTCGGTCCCATTACGGAGATCAAGAAGAAGGGCCGGAAACGAAAAGACTAATAAGGGCGCCGGTGCGAGCCAGCCGCACCGAAGTTCGATCCGTGCTCAGGACAGGCCACCTTCACCTAAGGATATCTCGAGGAGGGTGCATGTGGCGGGTAGGGCGATTCTACCGCCAAATATGCTGAATGCTGCAACCGGTGCTATGCGGAGTCTGCATGACGGTGTTCTGATTTTGGAGAAGCGGCGTCTCGAGAGAAGGATGTGGCATACCGGTTTTCGTGGCCAAGGTGCCGAGAGCAAGGGCTTTGTGGATGGCGACATCGGGGTATGATCGCCCCGCGGTTTGATGACATCTTTGCTATGTTTAACCTTCATCCGCTGCACTACACCTTCGCTCGGCTGTTTTCGCCGAGCATGCAGATGCGGATCATTAGAGACAATACCGGACATCGTGATAGTCGACCCTTCTACATGCGTGCCAAGCACTTGAGCAGCGCTGGGACCGCCAAGTTGCGAGTTCACACCTCAAGGCGCTATTCGCAAACGCAGATAAGGATAACTTCCTTGTGCCTTACTTTCCGAGTAAGTCATCCCTTAACCGCCTGTAACATATGATTTCTTAGATTTCGATCGTTTTTTTTTCTAACATTCCGTGTTACGTGCGGTGACACATTGCACACTCATCCTCTTAAGCCGAAATATTCCATGGCCACGATTTCAACCAACCGTAACTCCATGATAGACTACACAAATGTGAAGAAAGTTCTTGATGATGTTCTCCCTGCTACGCCAAATCTGGAGGCATCTTCACCAGGACAGTTCGTAAGTACGGCAAGCACATCTTCTCACACAATACAAAGTTCTGCTGCGTCAAGCAGCCGCCTGGCGGTCAGAAGGATGCCTACTATGCCCTCCATCACATGCGGGCGATCGTAAGGGACCATCATCACCTTCTGCTACCAGATAATCTCAAAGATTGGGCCGCGAGCTTGTCGGCAGTCCAGGACGCGGACCTCGCATAAGAATTCTTTCGCATCCAGTCGGAGTTTGCGGACATCATCCATCAAGATGTCCTTCATACGTCGGGGCAGTTCTTCCTCAGAAATCAACCGTCCAACAGTGAGATAGATGGAATGCTACAAATGCAGGGTGACAACGACCGCGATTTCATGACCATCGCGACACACGGCGGCTTCATCCACGCTCCTGTCCGATGAGTCGAGTCGAAAGTAGTGATGTGTAGTTCTGAAACATTGATTGGCTCATGTTGTAATTAAACTTTTTAATGAATTCGTATGTCTCTTTGGTTTGGACGGTTGTTCAACTTAGATGTAATCGATGCTATTTTATTAGTAGGACCATGAATCATGCTATTAATGTCTTGCTTTTCTCTTCCGATCCTTTTGTTGCATACTTACACATTGCTTATGTATTGTCTATTGTTTGGCTTGTGCATAGAGATGCCGTCGTATGTCGTGTACAAGGGTAAGGTTCGAGTCTACGATGATGGGAGGAGTGTCGGAGACAGGTTCACCGCTTCAGCGGTAATAGTTACAAAGGGTACACCACTAGGGCGGAGGCCGAATCTAGATACGCCCGCTATCTAAAGGAGAGAGAGGAGGAGCGTTGAGGAACCGGATGAAGACCAGTTTGATCGCGATGATGCTCATCGTGATGACCACAGCTCTCTTCTATGTGATGGTAGTTTAGATGATCGATATCGACTTGTAATGTGAAGGCAAACTCGATACTCGCGGTCTTGAGACTTGTAATGTTTTATCTTTGTCCGGTCTTTTGAATCCGGAGACTAATATGATGAATTGTATTCGGAGACTAATCTTCTATTGTATTTGATGAATTTGATGTTGCTGTGTGATGCTGTCTATATTCTATGCAATAATATATTTTGTAATCTGTGCAAAAATCAGAAAAGCAAAAAAAAATAAAACCTAATATTCATACTAATGGCGCACCACAAAAGACACTAATGGCGCACTGTGATCATCACACTAATGGCGCATGTACTTGTAATGCGCCATTAGAATGCCATAGCACATTTGTACATATGGCCCCTGGGAGGCATTCTAATGGCGCACTGCGGGCTATACTAATGGCGCACTAGGCGGTGCGCCATTAGAACACCAGATACTAATGGCGCACCAGCAGTGCGCCATTAGAATTTAATTCTAATGGCGTGATGCCAGTGGCCCACTGGCAGTGCGCCATTAGAAGGCAAAACCAGTGCGCCACTAGCGTGCCTTTTCCTAGTAGTGCTCCAACTAGTTTTCCTGCTTGGGAAGCACTACAAAGTCTATCCTTGTAAAATATAACATCTTTAACACCAAGGATATAATCACCTTTAACAAGTTTATCAAGATTTCGCATGCCAACATGTCCTATCCTTCTATGCCATAGGCAACTGATGTCTACTACGCAACCTTATTCTTGTAGACTCGTGTTGGGCCTCCAAGTGCAGAGTTTTGTAGGACAGTAGCAATTTTCCCTCAAGTGGATGACCTAAGGTTTATCAACCCCTGGAGGCGTAGGATGAAGATGGTCTCCCTCAAACAACGGTGCAACCAAATAACAAAGAGTCTCTTGTGTCCCCAACACACCCAATACGATGGTAAATTGTATAGGTGCACTAGTTCGGCGAAGAGATGGTGATACAAGTGTAATATGGATGGTAGATATAGGTTTTCAAAATCTGAAAATATAAAAACAGAAAAGTAACTAGTAACAAAATTGAGCAAACACGGTATTGCAATGCTTGTAAACAAGGCCTAGGGTTCATACTTTCACTAGTGCAAAGTCTCTCAACAATGATAACATAACTAAATCATATGAAAATCCCTCAACATGCGACAAAGAATCACTCCAAAGTTCTGTCGGAGAACGTAGGACAAAAACGTGCATCAACCCTATGCATAGATTACCCCAATGTCACCTCGGGAATCCGTGAGTTGAGTGCCAAAACATACATCAAGTGAATCAATAGAACATCCCATTGTCACCACAGATATCACATCGCAAGACATACATCAAGTGTTCTCAAATCCAATACTCAATCCAACGTAACGAAACCTCAAAGAGCAAGACTCAATTCATCACAAGAAGGTAGAGGGGGAGACACCATATGATTCAACTATAGTAACAAAGCTCGCGGTACATCAAGATCATGCCAAATCAAGAACACGAGAGAGAGAGAGAGAGAGAGAGAGAGAGAGAGATCAAACACATAGCTACTGGTACATACCCTCAGCCCTGAGGGTGAACTACTCCCTCCTCGTCATGGTGACCACCGGGATGATGAAGATGGCCTCCGATCCAGTGATGGTTTCCCCCTCCGACAGGGTGTCGGAACGGGATCCCGATTGGTTTTTCGTGGCTATGGAGGCTTGCGGCAGCGGAACTTCCGATCTAGGGTTCTTTTCAGAGGTTTTTGTATATATATAAGAGTATTTGGCATTGGAAACAAGTCAGGGGGACACCCGAGGGAGCCACAAGCCCTAGGGGCGCGCCCTGGGGGGTGGGCATGCCCCCTGGCTTGTGGCCTCCTCGGTCACCTCCTGGCATGGCTCCAGTGCTCCGTGTGTCTCTTTTGGTCCATAATTGATCACCGTAAATTTTCAGCCTATTCCGAGAACTTTATTTCTTGACAAAAAATACACCATGGTAGTTCTGCTGAAAACAATGTCAGTCTGGGTTAGTTCTAATCAAATCACACCAAAACCATATAAAATTGTTGCAAACATGGCATGAATACTTCATAAATTATAGATAAGTTGGAGACTGATAACCCACAAGTATAGGGGATCATTTGTAGCCTTCTTTGATAAATAAGAGTGTCAAACCCAACGAGGAGCTAAAGGTAGAACAAATATTCCCTCAAGTTCAATCGGCCACCAATACAACTCTACGCACACTTTACGTTTGCTTTACCTAGAACAAGTATGAAACTATTTTGCAAGAATAAAACTACTAGTACTTTGAGAGAATAAAACTACGAATAAAATGCAAGACAATAGAAGTAGATAGCTTTTGTCAACAAGAAAGTCATTTGTCCCTAGGTGATCGATAACTAAACCGGTGATCATTGTTGCAATTTTATATGAGGGAGAGGCATGAGCTAACATACTTTCTCTACTTGGATCATATGCACTTATGATTAGAACTCTAGCAAGCATCTGCAACTACTAAAGATCATTAAGGTCGTGAAACCCAACCATAGCATCAAGTATCAAGTCCTCTTTGTCCCATACGCAATGAACCCCAAACTTGGGTATGTGCTTCTGTCACTCACGCCACCCACCATAAGCGAACCATTAACATATTACAACACCCTATAGAGGGTATCCCTTTGTGCGAAACAGAGGGCACCATAGGACATCACCAAAATAAAATATACAACTCAAACCAATCATGATCATCTATCAACCCATAGGACAAAACGGATCTACTCAAACATCATAGGATAGCCAAATATCATTGGGAAATAATATATGGAGTTGAGCACCATGTTTAAGTAGAGATTACAGCAGGGAGAAGGGAGGTTACACCGCTTCATAGAGAGGGAGAGAGTTGGTGTTGACGGTAGCAAGATTGTTGATGTAGATCGCCGTCACGATCCTTGCCCCGGTGGTGTTCCGGCGCCACCGGGAGAGAGGGGGAGAGAGATCCCCTCCTTCTTCTTCTTCCTTAGCCTCCTCCCTAGATGGGAGGAGAGTTCCCCCTCTAGTACATGGCCTCCATGGCGGCGGAGGGGCAGGAGCCCCTCCGGCGTTAGATCTCCCTCTCTGTTCTCTTCTGTTTCACGTTCCTGTTTTCTGGCCGAAAACCGTTTCTTATATTCCGGAGATCCGTAACTCCGATTGCGTTGAGATTTTAAAACAATTTTTTTCCAGATATAAGCTTCCATGCACCCGAAGTAGAGCTCCAACTGACGTACGAGGAGGGCACAACCCACCACCACGCGCCTGGGCTGCATGGCGCGCCGAAGTGTCTTGTGGTGGTTGTGGGCCTCCGTTTGCGTCGATTCCACCTCCCAAAAATCACAAATATTCCAAAATAATTCTTCGTAAATTTTTATTATGTTTGGACTTCATTTGATATGGATATTCTGCGAAGCAAAAAACATGCAAAAAACAGGAACTGGCACTGGGCACTGGATCGATAGGTTAGTCCAATAAATCATATAAAATGTTGCCAGAAGTATGTAAAAGGTGTATAATATTTGCATGAAACAATCAAAAATTATAGATACAATGAAGATGTATCAAAGACGTATCAGCATTCCCAAGCTTAATTCCTGCTCATCCTTGAGTAGGTAAATGATAAAAGAAAGAAGTAATGAAGTGTTAATGCTACCTAACATATTTATCAATGTGATCCTCTTTATTGTGGATTGAATGTTCAGATCCATAAGATTCAAAACAAAAGTTTAATATTGACATAAAAACAATAATGCTTCAAGCATACTAATAAAACAATCATGTCTTCTCAAAATATCATGGCCAAAGAAAGTTATCCCTACAAAATCACATAGTCTGGCTATGCTCTATCTTCATCACACAAAATATTTCATCATGCACAACCCCGATTACAAGCCAAGCAATTGTTTCATACTTTTAATGTTCTCAAGCTTTTTCAATTTTCACGCAATACATGAGCATGAGCCATAGATATAACACTATAAGTGGAATGGAGTATGGTGGAGGTTGTGAGGAGAAGACAAAAAGGAGAAATTCTCACATCAACTAGGCAAATTAATGGGCTACGGAGATGCCCATCAATTGATATCCATGCAAGTGAGTAGGGATTGCCATGCAACGGATGCACTAGAGCTATAAGTGTATGAACGCTCAAAATGAAAACTAAGTGGGTGTGCATCCAACTTGCTTGCTCATGAAGACCTAGGGCAATTTGAGGAAGTCCATCATTGGAATATACAAGCCAAGTTATATATTAAAAAATTCCCACTAGTATATGAAAGTGATAACATAGGAGACTCTCTATCATGAAAAACTGTTGGGGAACGTAGTAATTTCAAAATTTTCCTACGCACACGCAAGATCATGGTGATGCATAGCAACGAGAGGGGAGAGTGTTGTCTACGTACCCTCGTAGACCAAAGCGGAAGCGTTGACGCAACGTAGGGGAAGTAGTCGTACGTCCTCCCGGTCCAACCGATCCAAGCACCGTTACTCCGGAACCTCCGAGTTCTTGACACACGTACAGCTCAATGACGCACCCGATCTCCGATCCAGCAGAGGCGCGGGGGAGGAGTTCCACAAGACAACGGCGTGGTGGACGATCTTGATGTTCTCTGTCACAGGCTTCGCCTAAGCACCGCTACAATATGACCGAGGTGTAATATCATGGAGGGGGCACCGACACGGCTAAGGAATGATCTCAATGATCAACTTGTGTGTCTAGGGTGCCCCCTACCCCGTGATATAAAGGAGGGAGGGAGGAGGAGGCCGCCCCAAGGGTGGCGCGCCCTAGGGGGGAATCCTACTCCAAGTAGGTTTGCCCCCCTTTCCTATTCGGAGTAGGAGAAGGAAGGAAGAGGGGAGGAGAGAGAGGGAAGGGGGCGCCCCCTCCCAATTCGGATAGGGCTTGGGGGCGCGCCTCCCTTGCTCCTTCTCCTGCCTTCCACTAAGGCCCAATAAGGCCCATATACTTACCGGGGTTCGGTAACCTCCGAACTCGATATATTCCCAAACTCTCCGAACCTTTCCGGTGTCCAAATATATCCGTCCAATATATCAATCTTTATGTCTCGACCATTTCGAGACTCCTCGTCATGTCCGTGATCACATCCGGACTCGAACAACCTTCGTACATCAAAATACATAAACTCATAATATAACCGCATCGAAACCTTAAGCGTGCGGACCCTACGGTTCGAGAACAATGTAGACATGACCGAGACACGTCTCGGTCAATAACCAATAGCGGGACCTGGATGCCCATATTGGTTCCTACATATTCTACGAAGATCTTTATCGGTCAAACCGCATAACAACATACGTTGTTCCTTTGTCATCGGTATGTTACTTGCCCGAGATTTGATCGTCGGTATCCAATACCTAGTTCAATCTCGTTACCGGCAAGTCTCTTTACTCGTTCCGTAATACATCATCTCATAACTAACTCATTAGTTACATGCTTGGAAGGCTTAGGTGATGAGTATTACCGAGAGGGCCCAGAGATACCTCTCCGACAATCGGAGTGACAAATCCTAATCTCGAATTATGCCAACTCAACATGTACCTTCGGAAACACCAGAGAGCATCTTTATAATCACCCGATTACGTTGACGCGTTTGATAGCACACAAAGTGTTCTTCTCGTAAACGGGAGTTGCACAATCTCATAGTTGCAGGAACTTTGTATAAGTCATGAAGAAAGCAATAGCAGTATACTAAACGATCAAGTGCTAGGCTAACAAAATGGGTCATGTCAATCACATCATTCTTCTAATGATGTGATCCCACTAATCAAATGACAACACATGTCTATGGTCAGGAAACATAACCATCTTTAATTAATGAGCTAGTCAAGTAGAGGCATACTAGTGACTATAGTTTTGTCTATGTATTCACACATGTATTATGTTTCCGGTTAATACAATTCTAGCATGAATAATAAACATTTGTCATGATATGAGGAAATAAATAATAACTTTATTATTGCCTCTAGGGCATATTTCCTTCAGTCTCCCACTTGCACTAGAGTCAATAATCTAGATTACATAGTAATGATTCTAACACCCATGGAGTCTTGGTGTTGATCATGTTTTGCTCGTGAGAGAGGCTTAGTCAATGGGTCTGCAACATTCAGATCCGTATGTATATTGCAAATCTCTATGTCTCCCACTTGGACTTGGTCCCGAATGGAATTGAAGCGTCTCTTGATGTGCTTGGTCCTCTTGTGAAATCTGGATTCCTTTGCCAAGGCAATTGCTCCAGTATTGTCACAGGAGATCTTCATTGGTCCCGATGCACTAGGTATGACACCTAGATCGGAAATGAACTCCTTCATCCAGACTCCTTCATTTGTTGCTTCGGAAGCAGCTATGTACTCCGCTTCACATGTAGATCCCGCCACGACGCTTTGTTTAGAACTGCACCAACTTACAGCTCCACCGTTTAATAAAAACACGTATCCGGTTTGCGATTTTGAATCGTCCGGATCAGTGTCAAAGCTTGCATCGACGTAACCATTTACGACTAGCTCTTTGTCACCTCCATATACGAGAAACATATCTTTAGTCCTTTTCGGTATTTCGGGATGTTCTTGACCGCTGTCCGATGATCCACTCTGGATTACTTTGGTACCTCCTGCTAAGCTTATTGCTAAGCATACGTCGGTCTGGTACACAGCATTGCATACATGATAGAGCCTATGGCTGAAGCATAGGAACACTTTTCATTTCTCTCTATCTTCTCATTGTGGTCGGGCATTGAGTTCGACTCAACATCACACCTTGTAGCACAGGCAAGAAACCTTTCTTTGCTCGATCCATATTGAACTTTTTCAATATTTTGTCAAGGTATGTGCTTTGTGAAAGTCCTATTAAGCGTCTTGATCTATCTCTATAGATCTTGATGCCTAATATGTAAGCAGCTTCACCGAGGTCTTTCATTGAAAAACTTTTATTCAAGTATCCCTTTATGCTATCCAGAAATTCTATATCATTTCCAATTAATAATATGTCATCAACATATAAAACTAGAAATGCTATAGAGCTCCCACTCACTTTCTTGTAAATACAGGCTTCTCCAAAAGTCTGTATAAAACCATATGCTTTGATCACACTATCAAAACGTTTATTCCAACTCCGAGATGCTTGCACCAGTCCATAAATGGAACGTTGGAGCTTGCACACTTTGTCGGCACCTTTTGCATCAACAAAACCTTCCGCTGCATCATATACAACTCTTCTTCTAGAAATCCATTCAAGAATGCAGTCTTGACATCCATTTGCCAAATTTCATAATCATGAAATGCAGCAATAGCCAACATGATTCGGACAGACTTAAGCATCGCTACGGGTGAGAAAGTCTCATCGTAGTCAACCCCTTGAACTTGTCGAAAACCTTTCGCAACAAGTCGAGCTTTATAGACAGTAATATTACCATCAGCGTCAGTCTTCTTCTTAAAGATCCATTTATTCTCAATGGCTTGGCGATCATCGGGCAAGTCAACCAAAGTCCATACTTTGTTTTCATACATGGATCCCATCTCAGATTTCATGGCTTCCAGCCATTTTGCGGAATCTGGGCTTATCATCGCTTCCTCATAGTTCGTAGGTTCATCATGGTCAAGTAACATGGCTTCCAGAATAGGATTACCGTACCACTCTGGTGCGGATCTTACTCTGGTAGACCTACGAGGTTCAGCAGATACTTGATCTGAAGTTTCTTGATCAATATCATTAGCTTCCTCACTAATTGGTGTAGTTGTCACGGGAACCGGTTCTCGTGATGAACTACCTTCCAATAAGAGAGTAGATATAGTTATCTCATCACGTTCTACTTTCCTCCCACTCACTTCTTTTGAGAGAAACTCCTCTAGAAAGGATCCATTCTTAGCAACAAATGTCTTGCCTTTGGATCTGTGATAGAAGGTGTACCCAACAGTCTCTTTTGGGTATCCTATGAAGACACATTTCTCCGATTTGGGTTTGAGCTTATCTAGTTGAAGTTTCTTCACATAAGCATCGCAGCCCCAAACTTTAAGAAACGACAACTTTGGTTTCTTGCCAAACCACAGTTCATAAGGCGTTGTCTCAACGGATTTTGATGGTGCCCTATTTAACGTGAATGCGGCCGTCTCTAAAGCATAACCCCAAAACGATAGCGGTAAATCGGTAAGAGACATCATAGATCGCACCATATCAAGTAAAGTACGATTACGACGTTCGGACACACCATTTCGTTGTGGTGTTCCAGGTGGCGTGAGTTGCGAAACTATTCGCATTGTTTCAAATGTAAACCAAACTCGTAACTCAAATATTCTCCTCCACGATCAGATCATAGAAACTTTATTTTCTTGTTACGATGATTTTCTACTTCACTCTGAAATTCTTTGAACTTTTCAAATGTTTCAGACTTGTGCTTCATTAAGTAGATATACCCATATCTTCTCAAATCATCTGTGAAGGTGAAAAATAACGATATCCGCTATGAGCCTCAACATTCATCGGGCCACATACATCTGTATGTATGATTTCCAACAAATCTGTTGCTCTCTCCATAGTAGCGGAGAACGGTGTTTTAGTCATCTTGCCCATGAGGCACGGTTCGCAAGTACCAAGTGATTCATAATCAAGTGATTCCGAAGTCCATCAAGATGGAGTTTCTTCATGCGTTTTACACCGATATGACCTAAACAGAATGCCACAAATAAGTTGCACTATCATTATCAACTCTGCATCTTTTGGCTTCAACATTATGAATATGTGTATCACCACTATCGAGATTCAATAAAATAGACCACTCTTCAAGGGTGCATGACCATAAAAGATATTACTCATATAAATAGAACAACCATTATTCTCTGGATTTAAATGAATAACGTCTCGCATCAAACAAAGATCCAGATATAATGTTCATGCTCAACGCAGGCACCAAATAACTATTATTCAGGTCTAAAACTAATCCCGATGGTAGATGTAGAGGTAGCGTGCCGACCGCGATCACATCGACTTTGGAACTGTTTCCCACGCGAATCGTCACCTCGTGCTTGGCCAGTGCTCGCTTATTCCGTAGTCCCTGTTTTGAGTTGCAAATATTAGCAACAGAACCAGTATCAAATACCCAGGTGCTACTACGAGCTCTAGTTAGGTACACATCAATAACATGTATATCACATATACCTTTCTTCACTTTGCCATCCTTCTTGTCCGCCAAATACTTGGGGTAGTTCCGCTTCCAGTGACAAGTCTGCTTGCAGTAGAAGCACTCAGTTTCAGGCTTAGGTCCAGACTTGGGTTTCTTCTCTTGAGCAGCAACTTGCTTGCCGTTCTTTTTGAAGTTCCCCTTCTTCTTCCCTTTGCCCTTCTTTTTGGAACTAGTGGTCTTGTTGACCATCAACACTTGATGCTCCTTCTTGATTTCTACCTCCGCGGCTTTCAGCATCGCGAAGAGCTCGGGAATAGTCTTGTTCATCCCTTGCATATTATAGTTCATCACGAAGCTTTTGTAGCTTGGTGGTAGTGATTGAAGAATTCTGTCAATGACACTATCATCAGGAAGATTAACTCCCAGTTGAATCAAGTGATTGTTATACCCAGACATTCGGAGTATATGTTCACTGACAGAACTATTCTCCTCCATCTTGCAGCTATAGAACTTATTGGAGACTTCATATCTTTCAATCCGGGCATTTGCTTGACATATTAACTTCAACTCTTGGAACATCTCATATGCTCCATGACGTTCAAAACGTCGTTGAAGACCCGGTTCTAAGCCGTAAAGCATGGCACACTGAACTATAGAGTAGTCATCAGCTTTGCTCTGCCAGACGTTCTTAACGCCGTCGGTTACATCAGCAGCAGGCACGAACCCAGTGGTGCTTCCAGGCGTAACTTTTTCAGTGCAGCAATGAGGATAATCCTCGAGTTTCTGAACCCAGTCCGTGTAATTGCTACCATCATCTTTCAACTTTGCTTTCTCAAGGAACGCATTAAAATTCAACGGAACAACAAAGACGAGCCATCTATCTACAAACAAACATAGACAAGCAAGATACTACTAGGTACTAAGTTCATGATAAATTTAAGTTCAATTAATCATATTACTTAAGAACTCCCACTTAGGCAGACATCTCTCTAGTCATCTAAGTGATCACGTGATCCAAATCAACTAAACCATAACCGATCATCACGTGAGATGGAGTAGTTTTCAATGGTGAACATCATTATGTTGATCATATCTACTATATGATTCACGCTCGACCTTTTGGTCTCGTGTTCCGAGGCCATATCTCGCATATGCTAGGCTTGTCAAGTTTAACTCGAGTATTCTGCGTGTGCAAAACTAGGTTGCACCGTTGTAGATGAGCGAGAGCTTATCACACCCGATCATCACGTGGTGTCTCGACACGACGAACTTTGGCAGCGGTGCATACTCGGGAGAACACTTCTTGATAATTTTAGTGAGAGATCATCTTAAAATGCTACCGTCAATCAAAGCAAGATAAGATGCATAAAGGATAAACATCACATGCAATCAATATAAGTGATATGATATGGCCATCATCATCTTGTGCTTGTGATCTCCATCTTCAAGCACGTCATGACCACCATCGTCACCGGCGCGACACCTTGATCTCCATCGTAGCATCGTTGTCGTTTCGCCATCTATTGCTTCTCGACTATCGCTACCGTTTAGTGATAAAGTAAAGCAATTACAGTATGCGTTGCATTTCATACAATAAGCGACAACCATATGGCTCCAGCCGATTGCCGATAACCGGTTACAAAACATGATCATCTCATACAATAAAATATAGCATCACGTCTTGACCATATCACATCACAACATGCCCTGCAAAAAGAAGTTAGGCGTCCTCTACTTTGTTGTTGCAAATTTTACGTGGCTGCTACGGGCTTAGCAAGAACCGTTCTTACCTCGCATCAAAACCACAGCGATAGTTTGTCAAATAGACTCCGTTTTAACCTTCACAAGGACCGGCGTAGCCACACTCGGTTCAACTAAAGTGAGAGAGACAGACACCCGCCAGCCACCTTTAAGCACGAGTGCTCGTAACGGTGAAAGCAGTCTCGCGTAAGCATACGCGTAATGTCGGTCCGGGCCGCTTCATCTCACAATACCGCAGAACCAAAGTATGACATGCTCGTAGGCAGTATGACTTATATAGTCCACAACTCACTTGTGTTCTACTCGTGCATATAACATCAACGCATAAAATCTAGGCTCGGATGCCACTGTTGGGGAACGTAGTAATTTCAAAATTTTCATACGCACACGCAATATCATGGTGATGCATAGCAATGAGAGGGGAGAGTGTTGTCTACGTACCCTCGTAGACCGAAGCGGAAGCGTTGACGCAACGTAGAGGAAGTAGTCGTACGTCCTCCCGGTCCAACCGATCCAAGCACCGTTACTCCGGCACCTCCAAGTTCTTGACACACGTACAGCTCGATGACGCACCCCGATCTCCGATCCAGCGGAGGCGCGGGGGGGAGTTCCGTCAGCACAACGGCGTGGTGACGATCTTGATGTTCTCCTGTCATAGGGCTTCGCCTAAGCACCGCTACAATATGACCGAGGTGTAATATCGT
Organism: Aegilops speltoides; assembly: GCA_021437245.1. Lineage (NCBI taxonomy): Eukaryota > Viridiplantae > Streptophyta > Magnoliopsida > Poales > Poaceae > Aegilops > Aegilops speltoides. The sequence goes on from JAHHZJ010001684.1 coordinate 26,175, forward strand.
GGAGGGGGCACCGCACACGGCTAAGGAACGATCTCAATGATCAACTTGTGTGTCTAGGGTGCCCCCTACCCCCGTATATAAAGGAGGGAGGGAGGAGGATGCCGGCCCCAAGGGGTGGCGCGCCCTAGGGGGGCCAATCCTACTCCAAGTAGGTTTGGCCCCCCTTTCCTATTCGGAGTAGGATAAGGAAGGAAGAGGGGAGGAGAGAAGGAAGGGGGGGCCCCCCTCCCAGTCGGATTGGGCTTGGGCGCGCCTCCCTTGCTCCTTATCCTCCCTTCCACTAAGGCCCAATAAGGCCCATATACTTACCGGGGTTCGGTAACCTCCCGAACTCGGTATATTCCCAAACTCTCCGGAACCTTTCCGGTGTCCAAATATATCCGTCCAATATATCAATCTTTATGTCTCGACCATTTAGAGACTCCTCGTCATGTCCGTGATCACATCCGGACTCGAACAACCTTGGTACATCAAAATACATAAACTCATAATATAACTGTCATCGAAACCTTAAGCGTGCGGACCCTACATTTCGAGAACAATGTAGACATGACCGAGACACGTCTCCGGTCAATAACCAATAGCGTGACCTGGATGCCCATATTGGTTCCTACATATTCTACGAAGATCTTTATCGGTCAAACCGCACAACAACATACGTTGTTCCCTTTGTCATCGGTATGTTACTTGCCCGAGATTTGATCGTCGGTATCCAATACCTAGTTCAATCTCGTTACCGGCAAGTCTCTTTACTCATTCCGTAATACATCATCTCATAACTAACTCATTAGTTACATGCTTGCAAGGCTTAGGTGATGAGTATTACCGAGAGGGCCCAGAGATACCTCTCCGACAATCGGAGTGACAAATCCTAATCTCGAATTATGCCAACTCAACATGTACCTTCGGAAACACCTGTAGAGCATCTTTATAATCACCCAGTTACGTTGTGACGTTTGATAGCACACAAAGTGTTCTTCTGGTAAACGGGAGTTACACAATCTCATAGTTGCAGGAACTTTGTATAAGTCATGAAGAAAGCAATAGCAGTATACTAAACGATCAAGTGCTAGGCTAACAAAATGGGTCATGTCAATCACATCATTCTTCTAATGATGTGATCCCACTAATCAAATGACAACACATGTCTATGGCCAGGAAACATAACCATCTTTAATTAATGAGCTAGTCAAGTAGAGGCATACTAGTGACTATAGTTTTGTCAATGTATTCACACATGTATTATGTTTCCGGTTAATACAATTCTAGCATGAATAATAAACATTTATCATGATATGAGGAAATAAATAATAACTTTATTATTGCCTTAGGGCATATTTCCTTCAAAAACATGGTGCTACTTTGAAGCACAAATGTGGAAAAAGGATAGTTACATTGTCCCTTCTCTCTTTTTCTCTCATTTTTGGGCTTCTTTGTCCTCTTTATTTTTTTATTTGGGCTTCTTTGGCCTATTTTATTTTTTTATAAAGTCCAAAGACTCATCATAATTTGTGAGGGAATCATAGCTTCCATCATCCTTTCCTCACATGGGACAATGCTCGAATAATGATGATCATCACGCTTGTATTTACTTACAACTCAAGAATTACAACTCGATGCTAGAACAAAATATGACTCTATATGAATGCCTCTGGCGGTGTACCGGGATGTGCAATGATCAAGAGTGACATGTATAAAAATATGAACGGTGGCCTTGCCACAAATACTATGCCAACTACATGATCATGCAAAGCAATACGACAATGATGCATGCTGCGTGTCATAATAAAACGGAACGGTGGAAGTTGCATGGCAATATATCTTGGAATGGCTATGGAAATGCCATAATAGGTAGGTATGGTGGCTGTTTTGAGGAAGGTATATGGTGGGTGTAATGCACCGGCAAAAGTTGCGCGATGCTAGAGAGGCTAGCAATGGTGGAAGGGTGAGAGTGCGTATAATCCATGGACTCAACATTAGTCATAAAGAACTCACATACTTATTGCAAAAATTTATTAGCTATCAAAACAAAGTACTAATACGCATGCTCCTAGGGGGATATATTTGTAGGAGAAGACCATCACTCGTCCCCGACCGCCACTCATAAGGAAGACAATCAAAAAATAAATCATGCTCCGAATTCATCACATAACGGTTCACCATTACATGCATGCTACGGGAATCAGAAACTTTAACAAGTATTTCTACCAATCCATAATCACTCACTAGCATGACTCTAATGTCACCATCTTTATATCTCAAAACAAATGCAAGGGATGAAACTTCTCATATTATCCAATGCTCTTTATATGAAAGTTTTTATTATATCCCTCTTGAATACCCATCATATTAGGACTAAATTCATAACCTAAGCAAATTTCCATACTATCTTTAAGACTCTAAAAACAATATAAGTGAAGCACAAGAGTAAATGACAAACTACTCCAAAAAGATATAAGTGAAGACAATGTGTAGTCAAATAATTAAGTGCTATGTGAAGACTCTCTCTCAAAAAATAATTTTATATCTTAAGTACTTCATTCAAATATCAAGCAAAACAAAATAAAATGGCATTCCAAGGATAGCACATATCATGTGAAGAAGCAAAAACTTAGGCTCAACCAAAACTGACCGATCATTGTTGAAGAAGAAAGGTGGGATACCAACCAGGGCATCCCCAAGCTTAGATGCTTGAGACTTCTTGAAATATAACTAGGTATGCCTTGGGCATCCCCAAGGTTGAGCTATTGTGTCTCCTTAATTCCGCTAATTCTTAAAAACTTCATCCACACAAAACTCAACAAGAACTCCTGAGATAAGTTAGTATAAATCAATGCAAAACCTTATTATTCTCTACTTTAGAAAATCACTCAAATTATAATTTGACATTGCATACTAAATGCATATGCATATTTAATACTTCTATCCTCAAATAGAATCATTAAACACACAAACATATGCAAAGATAAAAGAATCTATCTAAAAAGAAAATTCTGTAAGGAATGCGAGAATATTCATACTTCTCTAACTCCAAAAATTCTGAAAATTTACCACACAGTAGAAAATTTGTTGTTACTCATTGTGTCAAAATTTCAAGATTTTATCATGTTCTGAATATTCACAAATATCCAGACAATGATAGAAAACTTTTTGTTTTCAAAACATCAACATATAGACTTGCAAAATAAGCATGGTAAAGGCTATACTTGACCTTTTTATTGAACTAAAAGATGCAAAACATTATGCTAAATAACAGCAAGAAAATAGTAATAAAATAAAATGATGCTCCAAGCAAAACTCATATCATGTGACAAATAAAAATATAGCTCCAAGTGAAGTTACCGAAAGAGGGGATGCCTTTGGGGCATCCCAAGCTTAGTTGCTTGGATCTTCCTTGAATATTACCTTGGGGTACCTTAGGAATCCCAAGCTTAGGGTCTTGACAATCCTTATTCTCGTCATATCGATGTCTCACCCAAAACTTGAAAACTTCAATCACACAAAACTTAACGGAACTTCGTGAGATGGATTAGTATGATAAAGATAAATCATTCAATTTGGTACTATCAAGATAAGATTCATAATTTTTCTCACACAATTCCTACTGTACCATATCATTTCTACAATTTATATTGAGCAATATAAGCCATAGAAACTAGAAAACAAGCAAACTATGCATTGAAAACAGAATCTGTCAAAAACAGAACAGTCTGTAATGATGTGAACAACAACCATACTTATGTTACTCCAAAAATTCGGAAAATTTAGGAAAACGTATAAAATTTATATATAAATCATCTGCAAAAAATTCAGAATTTTTCGATGCTCCAGTAATTTTGAACAATTCTGTTACCAGGCACAAAAGTTTTGTTTTTGCACAGAATCAAGTCAACTATCATCCACACTATCTCAAAGGCTTTACTTGGCACTTTATTGAAACAAAAGCTATTAAACATGATTACTACAGTAGCTTAATAATGTGAACTCACAAAAATAGTAGGTATGAATATTGGGTTGTCTCCCAACAAGCGCTTTTCTTTAATGCCTTTGTAGCTAGGCATGATGATTTCAATGATGCTCATATAAAAGATAAGAATCGAAACATAATGGGAGCATCATGAAGTATATGACTAGCACTTTAAGTTTAACCCACTTCCTATGCATAGGGATTTTGTGAGCAAACAATTTATGGGAACAAGAATCAACTAGCATAGGAAGGAAAAACAAGCATAATTTCAAGATTTTCAACAGATGGAGAGGAAACTTGATATTATTGAGATGTGTAAAAGCATATGTTCCTCTGTCATAATAATTTTCAGTAGCATCATCAATGAATTCAACAATATAACTATCACATAAAGCATTCTTTTCATGATCCACTAGCATAGAAAATTTACTACTCTCCACATAAGCAAATTTCTTCTCATTCATAATAATTGGAGCAAATTCAACAAAATAACTATCATGTGACACTTTATTGGCATAATCCAATTGAAAATTAAAATCATGATGACAAGTTTCATGGTTATCGATGATTGCTATCTCATCGTGGTGTTCGACATAAGGATTATCATAAATACAAGCGGCAGTAACGGCATAGGCTGGCACATGTTGGCCGCGGCAGATTTGTACCCCTACACGTTCAAAGACATCGTGCGCCATGTAGGCCGCATCTTCGCAATGACAAGCCAGAGGACTTGTTTCATCTGGTTGCCATCCTACGGTACGGGAGATTACAAATGGAATGCACAAACCATCATTTGCATCCCTAATGGTACTCCATTATTTTGCAGGGACCAGTCATCCCCCGATCAAAATAAGATCGCCGATCCTGGATGTGCACTTGCATCGGCGATTCGGTCTAACCTGGAACCTTGTAGCTGACTTGGCATATTGGGATCAACTATCATAGCAGTCGTTACCCATGGTACCACTGATGTGCAACATGGTCACACAACCTACCATGATCGGACCGTCACCATCTACCCAGGTATTTCATTTTCTCATTGATGTGTGTTAGAGAAGTAGAGTAGTACTTGTTAGTTATTTTCTTTTCTTGACTAGGACATGTTTACTGTACTACTAGTGCAATTTAGTATTATATTTTCTAACCCTCTCGCCTTCTCTTTCATTGTTGTACTACTTACTAGTACTACTAGTAGGAGTACTTTTTACCTTGGAGGACGCATATAGCTAGCTAGGCCCTTGAAGACTTGAACCCACTAGCTCCCACCATTTTTGTTTTTCCATGTCTTACTATCTCATTCATGTAGCCAAGAGTGGTTATATATAATAAGCCGGTTATTTTACTTCCTCTATACCGGAGTAGTACTATTTGCTGCATAGTATTAATGACCACCATATTTGAGCACAACATTGTTATGCATGGACCTTGACTATGTATGTCACCATGTGTCCAGATCTGAGATGCCGCGCGTACCAGATGAACGGCGCCGAGTTCGACCCCCGTGGTGCTATGTGGGTACCGAGGAACACTCTTGGAGAGTACTCGCTTTTCATTGGGGACAACTACCCCATTGTGAAGCGGATGCCACCTTCCATGCACGACACCGAAGGCCTGCCGTTCATGAAGCATGGTTGTGTCTTTAATGCGCACCGCCGGATGAACGACATGCTGGGACAGACTATCCCTAATTTATGCCGCTTTAGCTTGGATGAGTCTCCATCATGTGGAACCAGACTAGAAAGCTGCGATAATGATTCCCGTTGCCCACCGCTATGGATCGTGCCATCCATGAAGAACACCTAGGACTAGAACCTGGAGGAGGACATGGAGCCCATCTATAACGTGTAAGTGGAGTATGGTAAATTGTGAATGGTAGCGCTATGAATATATGTAGACTAGTCGTGCACAAATTTATCACATGAAGTGGAGATGAACTTGTGTGGCATACTAGCATTTGTCCTTTAGAATTTATTACTAGTAAGTGTGTTATGTGTACGTGCAACTTGTGTGGTTGTTGCACGGGCGCCAACACGCTCTTTGAGAAAAAAGGTGGCAGAGCTTTGGATATAGGTGACGTGGTGGCATCTTACAATAGCATTGTTCGCTATAGTTGTAGTACTCCTACTAGGACAACAACTCCTATCTTGCGCTTGGCTATTTCCCTCTTTGGGAGGTTCAAAGTTCGTACTCGTGTGAACCTTGCACTTGGCTCTTCGCCTCTTCGGAAGGTCGAACAATGATAATACTACAGTACAATATGCTTCTGGCAATCTGACACCGAATGAACTGCTGCACGTCCACCGCGAAGGCGAGGGCGAGGGAGAGGACGTTGTAGTCAAAAACCTCTCCTCATCCTGCGAGCCACCGGGCGCATGGGTGAGGGAGAGAGCGTAGGCGTACGTAGTAAGCAAGCTACTCCTCGTCCTATGAGCCACCACGCGTGGGCGAGGGCGAGGGCATAGTAAGCAAGCTTCTCCTTGTTCAGTGAGTTGACAGGACCCATCAAAGCAGTACTAGTCCATACTGCGTCCTTTCCAGTTAATATGGCTTAATTTGAAACGAGAAATATATACTTCCGGTCAACGTACTCATTATGGTCACTGTATAGTTTTGCGGTGATTATACGGTCACTAGCTCACCGTAGAGCACCGTATTGCACCCTACTGACCGGCCACGTAGTCGACGTGGCACTTTGTTGACTGGTTAAACTGACACCTGGTTTCAGGGTCCCACCTGTCAGTTGGCAGAGCAAAGAAATAAATTAAACAAACCTTTACACAGGCGCGACAACAGTTCAACCCTTGCGCGTGAACCACCCTGGCTGGGTATGTCAGTGCATGCACGTGTACTACCTCAGTCTTCCAACAAAGAGTGTAGATCTACACTTCCAATGCACTTAGCCTTTAATCTAATCAATACTTATTGACTAATGCACCAGCTTGTGCTCTCGCTATAGGCTACATGTCTATCCTTAATTACAGCATGCAACAACCTTCATTTAATCTTCTTCTCTCAATGGTCGCATGCACACATAAGTCTGCTACTTTTGGGCGTTAATTATGCCATGAATTTCCGGTTCCTCTTGGTCAATTTGTAAATCTCTATATGTACGGTCTTTCACGAACGGAGGGAGTAGGTTGAGCACTTGAGCGTGAGCGTGTGTGTTGCATCGTGTGCTGTGTGCCGCATGGATGCGTGAGTGTTGCATGTGTGAATGTGTACATGTGAGTGTTGCATGCATGCATGCATGCATGAGGCTTTTACTCCCTCCCATTGACATGTTCATATTTAAAACTTCATTAAAACATTGCATGCAAGAATTAAGATAAAACTCACCAATGCGTGTAAAAATTCTGGTCATTTGTTCCTCACGCATGCATTCCAATTAATACATTCATAAACACAATTTTCTTGAGGAAAACGAGCCCATTAATGAGTACTTTCGGAAAAAAAAATCTCCAGGCACTCATCATTTACTACTACCTTGGTTGATGTTTTTTTATTGGCCTGTATATAAACCTCCGTCCTGGTTTAATGGTCCCCTTCGTACTTAGTGTAAAATTTTGACCATAAAATTAACTAACAAAGTGTCAATGCATGTCATAAAAAACTATACCATTAAAAACTATGTTCAAATATGAATCCAGTGATATGATTTTTGGTGAAATGCATTAACATTTTATTAGTTAAATAGATGGTCAAAGTTTGACACAAAATACTACTAGTACTCCTACATTATTGGCGTCATGTGCCTTGGCCAATGTTTCATCTTGTTGGACAGGATGAGAGTAGAGGCATAGGGATACTGTAGATAGGAAGTCTTGGCAATCCATTATTCCCCATCTCGGTCAGAGAGACTATTCAACTAGTCTTCGTAGTGATACTATAGATAGGAAGTGACAATACACATTCCAGCAGATGGGACACATAATTAATAAGCTGAACCAGTGTGTTGGTGTTACTAAATCAGCCTTAGCCAGTACTGTCATCTTGTTTTCCAGTGGAGCACGCTTCCGCAAGTACGCCTACGCACCTCTCTCTTCCATTAACTGGCATATGTGCCCTCTTGAGGTAGCCCACATGTCATCGGCTTAACTATTTACACTCCAAAGGAAGGTATATCCTGGTAGTAGTACTAGTAGAATTGAGTTTTAGTGCACTTTCTTCCCTGTTTTTTCATCTTCTTCCTCCCCTCTTCCCCATCGTCGGCCGCACACCATTTCCCCCCGCTCACTGCTCGCCCGCCCGCGCCATCTTCCTTGGTAGCTCGCGCGTACCGTATCCCCCCGCTCACTGCTCGGCCACACATGCCATCTTCTTCACTTGCCCGCCCGAATCCACTTCCCCGCTCGCTCGCAGGCACCGAAAACCCCAATCACTCAGCGCCCTAAAAAAACCTATGGCAAAACAGACTGACACGCAGAGCCGCCATTGGAATTCCCTCCCCGATGTTCTCTTGGAGCAGATCTGTAATCGTATGGACCTGCTCAGCACCGTCCATCTAGCCGCATGCTCGGTGTCTTTGTACCGTCTACTCGTCTGCAACTGGCCGGCCCTTTTCAAGACTCCCTGCTTGTTGATGCCCGATCCTCGCAGGTGACCCAGACACCAACTTGACGATCCTATGGAGGTTGCCATGGTGCCCCTCAACATGCTACCACTACCTGTGCACCTATCCTTCATGCGCGACCACTATTGGGCGGGCATGAAGGCCATCTGAATCATCCTCATCCACCATTCTGGTTGTTCATGGCATCTCGTGGATATCTGCACCCAGCAAGAGATCACCATTCCATCGTTGGATACCGCCGCCATCGAGCCTCGCGGCCCGCCAGACACTCCTGCCTACTACGCACAAGACGCGTCGAGCTTTTGGTGCGACCTCCGTTTGCTGAAGGTTGTAATCTGCGAAGTGCCCACACCATCAGAACACCACATGGATTACAAGCTCATTGCCTTGTTCGACATGGGATTAGTCTATCTGGAATCCGGTCGCCATACATGGTTATGGCTCATCGTCAATCCTATTGAGCCTCCATTTCGATCTGTCTGATGCTATAGTGCACGATGGCATCGTTTACGCGGCCGACGCACAAATTGGCTGCCTATACTGGTGGAATCTATCGTAGTGTAATTGTTCTATCTCATCTCATCTTTGCCTTATGAATACGACTACCTGTTGATTGTTACAAATTTAGAATAGATAGTATGTCTATAGCCACATCATTGTTATATGGTCCTCTCATTTCCTAGATTTTTATGACCACACATGTTATTGTTAGAGTTGATATGAGAACAATTGGCATCGAATGATTGTTAGAATAGATATTATGAGTATAACCTCATGATTGCTATATGTTACTCTCATTTCCAAGATTTTTATAACCATGCATGTTATTGTTTAGAGTTGACATGAGAACAGTAGTAAGTGCTATGGTAGAATATGAGTAGGCCCTGCCATAGCTGTTTTCCTCTCATTGTTACATGATGTTTGAACTATAACATATTGCTAGAATATGAAAGCCATTGGCTTATTTTTTTTTAAACTTGGGGTATGATTATGACCACGTCATTGCAATTCTCTGTCTATGATATGTGTCACTGTTATAATAATCCTAATTACACATATACTCTAAACATGATTATATATTTTTGTCCTTTTGGTCTCCAATTTGATTTGTTGCAGCAGACGCAAATGCGTTGGCCTTCATGATTCCAGGACCTAGAATCATACCAGTCAATGGGTGGTGGTTTATCGCTCGTTCAACTGACGGCAGTCGTTTGATGCTCATTCACACGTACCAAATTGACCAAACCATTTCACCAAACCACATGCAGTACAATGCCTGGGGTGTTCGTGACTATGATGGCTATGGCTGCTTCGTGTTCGAGAAAGATCCTGATACGTCCATTTTGCATCATGCTTTTATATCAATATTTATTGCATTATGGGCTGTTATTACACATTATATCTCAATACTTATGACTATTCTCTCTTATTTTACAAGGTTTACCATGAAGAGGGGGAATGCCGGTAGCTGGAATTCTGGCTGGAAAAGGAGCAAATATTGGAAACCTATCCTGCACAACTCCAATATCCTGAAACTCCACGGAAGTCAGTTTTGGAATTAATAAGAATTATTGAGAGAAGAAACTACCAGAAGGGGCTCACACCCAGGCCGGGAGGGTGGGGGGCGCGCCCACCCCTACTGGGCGCGCCCCTATCTCGTGGGCCCCCTGGTGGCCCTCCGGTGCCCATCTTCTGCTATATGAAGGCTTTTACCCTGGAAAAAATCAGAGGCAAACTTACGGGACGAAACTCCGCCGCCACGAGGCGGAACCTTGGCGGAACCAATCTAGAGCTCCGGCAGAGCTGTTCTGCCGGTGAAACTTCCCTCCGTGAGGGGGAAATCATCACCATCGTCATCACCAATGATCCTCTCATCGGGAGGGGTCAATCTCCATCAACATCTTCACGAGCACCATCTCCTCTCAAAACCCTAGTTCATCTCTTGTATCCAATCTTGTATCAAAACCACAAATTGGTACCTGTGGATTGCTAGTAGTGTTGATTACTCCTTGTAGTTGATGCTAATTGGTTTGCTTGGTGGAAGATCATATGTTCAGATCCTTAATGCATATTATTACTCCTCTGATTATGAACATGAATATGCTTTGTGAGTAGTTATGTTTGTTCCTGAGGACATGGGTGAAGTCTTGCTATTAGTAGTCATGTGAATTTGGTATTCGTTCGATATTTTGATGAGATGTATGTTGCCTTTCCTCTAGTGGTATTATGTGAACGTGACTACATGACACTTCACCATTATTTGGGCCTATAGGAAGGCATTGGGAAGCAATAAGTAGATGATGGGTTGCTAGAGTGACAGAAGCTTAAACCCTAGTTTATGCGTTGCTTCGTAAGGGGCTGATTTGGATTCATATGTCTAATGTTGTGGTTAGGTTTACCTTAATACTTCTTTTGTAGTTGCGGATTCTTGCAATAGGGGTTAATCATAAGTGGGATGCTTGTCCAAGTAAGGGAAGTACCCAAGCACCGGTCCACCCACATATCAAATTATCAAAGTACCGAACGCGAATCATATGAGCGTGATGAAAACTAGCTTGACGATAATTCCCGTGTGTCCTCGGGAGCTCCTTTCTCATTATAAGAAATTGTCCAGCTTGTACTTTGATACAAAAAGGATTGGACCACCTTGCTGCACTTTATTTACTTTCATTGCTTGTTACCCGTTACAATTTATCTTATCACAAAACTCTCCGTTACCTACAATTTCAGTGCTTGTAGAGAAAACCTTATTGAAAACCGCTTGTCATTTCCTTCTGCTCCTCGTTGGGTTCGACACTCTTACTTATCGAAAGGACTACGATAGATCCCCTATACTTGTGGGTCATCAGATCCCAGCTTCGTTGGGCTAGGCGTATTCAATTGGAGGCGGGTTTACAGCCTCGGCAATCACTCCATGTTCCTCGGGCTCAATTATCCGATCATCCAACCAATCATCGATCATATCACCGGCGATGATTACCGTGCTATGCCACTTCCATTCGCCAGGGGGAACTGTGTTTACACATCGTACCATGGGTTTCGTGAATCACCATATCCAGAGATTTGTCGACAGAGCTTGTTGACAGATAATCTTTAGTGTGTGAAAGGCATCAAGCTTCAATGCGATGAATGGCGTTTGCAAACCTGACATGCGGCGATGTGGTTCATGCCAATAGCAAATATGCACAACTTGATTCGTAGTGATATCTAGACTGAGCCATGTATCCTGCTGTTGTAGCATGACCCTCTTTTGTTGGATATTATGTAGTTTTGTCAATTCGAAGGATAGATAACTTTCTAGGATCAAGTGCATCCTAACTAACCTGCATAGGATGTACTGATAATGATGATGGAGATGCTGTGTAGAAGCCATATATATCAATTAGGCTTCAATTGCGTACTTGTTGGTGAAAGTGTTGTCCAACGGGAATTATATTTTGTATTACTCATGTAGCCTACAAAGTCTGTCGCACAGCCTCGTAACTTTTTACTCCATTTCTAAATATGTACTAGTCCTCTATACCGTATATTGCGCTACTCGTACTACTACCTCCCTCCAGGTTTATTGGTCCCCTTCGTAATTTGTGTCAAATTTTGACCATAAATTTAACTAACTAAATGTTAATGCATGTCACAAAAAATTATATCGTTTGATTCGTATTTGAACATGGTTTCCAATGGTATAATTTTCGGTGACATGCATTGACATTTTGTTAGTTAAACCTATGGTTAAAATGCGACACTAAATACGAATAGTAAATAATCTGATAGTAGTACTAGTATACATCGGTCAAATTATTCATCATGTCCTCACATTGAATTGATGTGACAACACGCTATGCGTGAGGTGACACAAGAGTCCCGGCGGCGTGTTCGTCTCACCCCTCTCGTACTACAACAACAGTCTCGCATTCTCTACAAAATCACTCTCCCATTCTCTCCCGGTCTCCCAGCCTCCCAGCCGCCGCCTTGTTCTGACCCATTTGGTACGATGAGCGATGATCTACTGGAGTTGCTATACTTCATTGCAAGTAGTCAAGAGGAAGACGCTGAAAAAATCGATCTCAACAAGGATGCTCTTGAAGCTAGTCGGATGAAGGATGGAACCAGCGAGGCTGCTCCTGTGAGTATTCATCTCGTCGCCCTGTATTATGACTACAAAAAAAAGACACATCCGTGACATTTTGGGCCGAATGAATTTTTTTTCTGTCATACTTATGACAATTCTATGACGATAATTGTGACAAAACCCGGTATCATCATAGATGTGGTGGGCTCCTACTTCTATGACAAAAAATCATGACAGACAATGGGCTTTTCGTCCTGGGCGGGCCGGAGACGCAGTTGCATGACATTCTTTGGGCCGTCCATGACGGAAAAAACCGTGATAGAAGCGAGGGCGAGGAAAATTTCAGGGAGTTCCTGGTTATGGTGGGTGGTCGGGGGCCTAGTGATGCACATTTCTCTCGTACATGTACGCGCGTGTGTGCGAGGCATTGGGCTCTAACTGAACCCGAGTGAGGCGTCGCCTAAATGAACCCGGCGATTACCGCTGCGCACTACGCGTTCACGGAACCCGAAGCGATCGATCGGCGGCTCTTAATCGAACCCGATCGGCGATTCGCCGCCGCTCTGCTGCTAACTAAAGCCGATCGATGCTGCCTCTGGATGAATAGTGAACGTTGCGGGGGGGGGGGGTGGATGAACAGTGAGCAGTGGTGGTGGATGAACAGGACCCCGTGGTGTTGCCTCTGGATGAACAGGACCTCGATCGATCGAGCCGGTTGGGGGGCTCCAACACAAGTCTGTTTCCTCCGTTTTGCGATATGCCACACCCCTCCCGATCAACAGGACCCGTTTGACTGTAGGAGGTCCAACACAAGTCCGTTTCCTCCATTTTGCGGTACGCCAGACCCCTCCCGATGAACAGGATCTCGTTTCGAACGTGGCCGGTCAAACACAAGGCCGTTTCCTCCGTTGTGCGGTACGCCAGGCCTCGTTTCCATCGCCTGTTCCGTCCAAGCCGGTTGGCTCCCACGCGTTCTGTTGCCTCCCGATGAACACGACGCATTCCGTTGCCTCCCCATGAACACGACGACGATGCAGTTTCTCTGTTCTGACCCAGCCATGTACATGAGCCATGGTCATACGTATGCGTGAGTAGGCGTTCGAGACCCCGCCCGTATGTACGTACGTGGCCGTATTTTCTTTCTTGCACACTGGCCGTTGTATGTACGTGTACATGCTATGTACGCGCCTCTACTACGACACGAGCGCGCCTCTGCATTGACCAGTATGTACGTACACATTCGCAACTAGAATGACAACGCTACATACGCTTTGACCAGGTGGGTCCCGACTGTCAGGCACTTCCTTCCATGCGAAGATGTAGCTGGTGGGTCCCAGCAGTCAGGGGGGCAAATCGTTTTTTTTACCCGGACGCACTTCCTTGCGTGCGAAGATGTAGCTGGTGGGTCCCAGCAATCAGGGGGGAAATGTTTTTTCACGAAATACGGTGGCCCGTCCGGTGAGTCCCTGCTGTCAGGTGGAGGAATAATTATTTTTCGCGTAATAAGGAGGCACTTCCTTGCGGCCGCCGTGGACCTAGCTGTCAACCTCTCCACGTATAGTACTCTTCCGATTGAAGTCGTTCCTTGACCACGTTGACCATGCCGCGCGGAGAGCACCAGGGCGGTGGATGATGGCGAGGCCTAGGAAGGGGTGACACGGAGCCGGGGAAGACGCGGCAGTGGAAGCCCGCGTGGAGAGGAGTACGAGGGTTCACTAGTTCGGCTGCGATGTGAGGCTGCCATCGCCGCAGGGCCTGGCCAGCGGTGGGAGTAATAGGGGGCAGTGAGGCCTCCGCGGCAGCACAGCCGGCCACGGGAGGCAGGAGCATGCGGCACAACCGACGCTGCTTTGGGCTGCTGGAGCAAGAAGACCATAGGTTGAAGAAGCACTACGGCCATTGGATGGACATCGTACGGTCACTGGAGCTAGAATCATTCATATTGACTAAGTTGACAAAGCCCTTCGTCCCCGTCAACTTAGTAGGCCCACAAGTCAGCCTCTCACCAAGGTGGGTCCCAGCTAGCAGGAGGAGTATTCATTTTTTTTGTGCGTAATAAGGAGGCACTTCCGGTGGGTCCGAGCTAACAGTGGGGGGAACGGTTTTTTCGCAAGATACGGTGGCTCGTCCGATGGGTCCCAATAGTCAGGGGGGAAACATTTTTTTCACGAAATATGATGGCCCATCCGGTGGGTCCTTGCTGTCAGGTGGAGGAATAATTATTTTCCGCGTAACAAGGAGGCACTTCCTTGCGGCTGCCGTGGACCCAGGTGTCAGCCTCTCCATGTACAGTACTCTTTCGATGGAAGTCGGTCGTTGACCACATTGACCACGCCGCGCCGAGAGCACCACGGCGGTGGACGACGACGAGGCCTAGGAAGGGGAAGACGCGGAGCCGGGGAAGACGCGGCAGTGGATGCCCACGCGAAGAGGAGTACGTGGGTTCACTGGTTCGGCTGCGGTGTGAGGCTGTCATTGCCGCAGAATAACAGGGTGTGTGGGTGAGTGGAGGGATGGCCTAGCCAACGGTGGGAGTAGTATGGGGGCGGTGAGGCCTCCGCGGCAGCACAGCCGGCCACGGGAGGCAGGAGCAGGTAGCACGACTGGCGCTGCTTTTGGCGGCTGGAGCAAGAAGACCAGAGGTTGAAGAAGCACTATGGTCGTTGGATGGACATCATACGATCACTGGAGTATTGACTAAGTTGAAAAAGCCCATCCGTCCCCATCAACTTAGTAGGCACACAAGTCAGCCACCCACTATGGTAGGTCCCAGCTAGCAGGGGGTATTCTGTCACGCCCAAGATGCGACCCTATCCAAAAGGAACTCGAAGGTCCCACAAAGGATAGAAGCGCATCTTGAAGACGCTTTTGCAAGGTGGATATCATTACATCAACATTACATAATAGATAGGGATACATACAAGAGGCATACAATGCCACATGGATACAACAATACATCATACATAAGACCAACATCCGTCTACGGATGAAACACAAACAGAAGCTCAAACGACATCCACCCTGCTAGCCCAGGCTGCCGACCTGGAACCTATCCCCTGATCGAAGAAGAAGCAGAAGAAGAACTCCAAAACAAGCAAACATAGCTCTCGCGTCATGATCATCGCATAAGCTGTACCTCCAACTGTTGTTGTAGTAATCTGTGAGCCACGAGGACTCAGCAATCCCATAACCATGGGTATCAAGACTAGCAAAGCTTAATGGGAAAGGAAGGGGTAAAGTGGTGAGGTTGCAGCAGCGACTAAGCATATATGGTGGCTAACATACGCAAATAAGAGCGAGAAGAGAGCAAGTGGAACGGTCGTGAAGCTAGCAATGATAAAGAGGTGATCCTGAACTCCTACTTACGTCAAACATAACCAAAACCGTGTTCACTTCCCGGACTCCGCCGAAAAGAGACCATCACGGCTACACACGCGGTTGATGCGTTTTAATTCGAATCAGGTGTCAAGTTATCTACAACCGGACATTAACAAATTCCCATCTGCCACATAACCGCGGGCACGACTCTCGAAAGTTTATACCCTGCAGGGGTGTCCCAACTTAGCCCATGATAAGTGAGGGAGTCCTGGACTAGGGGGTGTCCGGACAGCCGGACTATCAATATCCGCCGGACTCCAAGACTACAAAGATAGAAGATTGAAGACTCCGGCTCGTGTCCGGATGGTACTTTCCTTGGCGTGGAAGGCAAGCTTGGCAATACGGATATGTAGATCTCCTACCATTGTAACCGACTCTGTGTAACCCTAGCCCTCTCCGGTGTCTATATAAACCGGAGGGCTTTAGTCCGTAGGACAACATACATTACAACAATCATACCATAGGCTAGCTTCTAGGGTTTAGCCTCTTTGATCTCGTGGTAGATCTACTCTTGTAATACCCATATCATCAATATTAATCAAGCAGGACGTAGGGTTTTACCTCCATCGAGAGGGCCCGAACCTAGGTAAAAACATCGTGTCCCTTGTCTCTGTTACCATCCCCCTAGACGCACAGTTCGGGACCCCCTACCCGAGATCCGCCGGTTTTGACACCGACATTGGTGCTTTCATTGGGAGTTCCTCTGTGTCGTCACCGATAGGCTTGATGGCATCTTCAACCAACAACGATGTCCAGGGCGAGACTTTTCTCCCCGACAGATCTTCGATTCGGCGCCGCCGCTGCGGGCAATTCACTTGGCCATCTGGAGCAGATCGAAGCTCGCCCCTGGCCGTCAGTCGATTCGAAGCTTAAACTTCATGGCGATGTCGCGGAGACTTGATCTTCGACGGACTCGAGCCACAGCCAAGCGCGCCGCACTGTGACGATGGGCACGATCTAGCTCTGCCGCCGAACAGTGCCTTGATGGCCGCACTCGGATCCGCTTCGTCCATTAGCCCGGAGCCAATCGCCCAGATCGAGGGCCGGTGGATAGACGCCGCCCTGGGGGCTTCAACATCCACGGCGATGGAGCCGAACACCAATCTTGTCCCTTGCAAAACTCGTGATCCCAAGGCGCCGGACTCCATGCCGGACTCCGAACCTCCCGCGCCCCTACCAATCGATCCGGATTGGGCGCCGGTTATGGAATTCACCGCCACGGACATCTTCCAACACTCGCCTTTTGGCGATATCCTGAATTCACTAAAGCATCTCTCCCTATCAGGAGAGTCCTGGCCGGACTATGGCCAGGATGGTTGGGGTAAGGACGACGAAGAAATTCAGAGCCCACCCACCACCCACTTTGTAGCCACTGTAGAGGATTTAACCGACATGCTAGACTTCGACTCCGACGACATCGACGCTATGGACGACGATGCCGGAGACGAACAGGAGCCAGCACCTACAGGGCACTGGAAGACCACCTTGTCATACGACATATACATGGTGGACACCCCAAAAGACGGGGATGGCGAAGAAGCAGCAGAGGCAGACTCTCTAAAGAAGCAGCCCAAACGCCGACGTCAGCGGCGCCGCTCTAAATCCCGCCACAGCAAGAATGGAGATTCCGGCACGGGAGATAACAATACTCCGGAGAGTGCCGAAGACAATCCCCTCCAGCAAGACTCAGCGCAGGAGGATGCAGAAGCAAGCCCCCACGAGAGGGCGGCAAACGAAGGGGTTGAGGATGATAACTATATGCCTCCCTCCGAAGATGAAGCAAGCCTCAACGATGATGAGTTCGTCGTACCTGAGGATCTCGTCGAAAACAGGAGCACTTCAAGCGCAGGCTTATCGCCACAGCAAACAGCCTAAAGAAAAAGCAGCAACAGCTCCAAGCTGATCAAGACCTGCTGGCCGATGGATGGACCGAAGTCCTCGCGGCCGAAGAGTATAAACTTGAACGCCCCTCCAAAAGTTACCCAAGACGCAAGCTGCTCCCCCGATTAGAGGAGGAAGCATACATACCTTCATCACCAGCGCACGATATGGCTGACCGACCACCCCGTGGTCGTGACAGAGAGGCACTCAAGCCCCCAGCCAAGACCGTACCCCGGCATCGCTCCAAAAGTACGAAGCCAAGAGGGAACACGCCGGACTTGCAAGACATATTGGAGGACAAGGCAAGGCAATCCAGATCCATCTACGGATCACGTGGGCGCCCTACGACCCACGACGAATACCGTCGCGTCGGACATAATAACACCGGCCGAGCCGAACACAGCAGACAGCGCTCTCTCGAGCTGCGTCGCAATATTGCTCAATACAGGGGCGCCGCACACCCTCTATGCTTCACTGACGAAGTAATGGATCATCAGATCCTCGAAGGGTTTAAACCCGTAAACATTGAATCTTACGATGGCACAACAGACCCCGCGGTTTGGATTGAAGACTATCTTCTCCACATTCACATGGCCCGCGGCGACGATCTACATGCCATCAAGTATCTCCCACTCAAGCTTAAAGGACCAGCTCGGCATTGGCTAAACAGCTTGCCCGCAGAGTCAATTGGGTCTTTGGGAGGACACGGAAGCCGCATTCTCGACAACTTCCGGGGCACATATGTGCGACCACCGACGCCGATGACCTAAGCCACATTATTCAGTAGCTAGGCGAATCGGCGGACAATTACGGACACGGTTCTTGACAAAGAAAAACCAAATCGTCGACTGTCCGGATGCAGAGGCCCTTGCCGCCTTCAAACATAACATCCGGGACGAATGGCTAGCCGGCACCTGGGGCAGGAAAAGCCAAAATCTATGGCAGCCCTAACATCGTTAATGACCCGCTTTTGCGCGGGAGAGGACAGCTGGCTAGCCTGTAGCAACAACCTCCGTAAAAATTCTGGCAGTCCGGATACAAAGGATAACAACGGCAGGTCACGTCGAAACATAAACAAGCGCCGCATAAACGGCGGCGATAAGGAGGATCTGGCGGTCAATGCGGATTCGAGGCTCTAAACCGGTCGTGGAAGAAGCCATTTAAAGAACCACTCCGGGTCCGTCCAATCTGGACCGAATACTCGACCACTTATGCGGATACAGCACCTCGAAAAGCCAGCTAACCACACCAATAGAGACTGTTGGGTGTTCAAGCAGCCGGCAAGTTAATTGCGAAAACAATGACAAGGGGCTAAATAGCGGCGACGAGGAAGAGACCCGACCGCCCGAACAACAGAGGACGAAGGGTTTTCCCCACAAGTGCGGATAAAGTGAATATGATATCGCGACCCATATACCCAAGAGGGAGAGAAACACGCACCACGGGCGTCTATGCGATGGAGCGATCGCCCCAAAGTTCAACCCATGGTCCTCTTGCCCGATCACTTTCGATCGAAGAGACCATCCAACCAGCATACGCCATGGCGGATTTGCGCGCATTGGTTTTAGACCCAATCGTCGATGGGTTCCACCTCACGAGTCCCGATGGGCGGCGGTAGCAGCCTGAACACTGCTTTATCGGGATACGGTCGCGCAAAATGGACATAGACCCATCAAGGATTAAACCTACAAAGACAACCTTTAAAGGTGTCATCCCAGAGTGGAAGCCAAGCATGCAGAGCTCGATCCACACCGAAGTGGTCTTGGATCCCGGATAATTTCGAAGCGAAGAGTTAATCTTCGACATAGTCCCGTTCGCAGCGGCTATCATGCTCGCTTTCGGACGAACCGCATTTGCAAAATTCAGCGGTGCCGCATTATGCATACCTAAAGCTCAAGATGTCGGGCCCTCGTGGAGTCATCACGGTCAATGGAAATCTGAGCGCTCCCTCGAGCGGAGGAACATACAATGCTCTCGCGGCGAAATCTGAGCAGCCTTCTCGGGCAATTCTCAAGTCCGGCAGCTAGAAAGCGGATCTGACAAAAGCGCGCCGAGCAATACCAACCAAGACCACCTGGCGCGATCAGAGCACGCATAGCAATGCGGCCCCAACCCTCGCCCGCGCATGATCGCAAGAATAACACTCCGCGTACATCATTACGCTTTGGAGATACCATGGGCGCAGGGAAAGGGGCACGATCACAATGGACCTAGAGTGCGGCTCGACCACACCAGGGGCTCACACGAGTGCCCCCCTTCTTTTTATTTTTATCTTTTCTTCTTTTATGTACACAGGACTCTGTTAACCAGAAGCCCTGTCCGATGGCGAACTTGCCGAACTCATGATGCAACAGTCAGGGACTAAAGAAGGCCGCGACGAACACCCAGGTGGTCTCAATTACGAGCATTAAATTCAATTATATACACCAAGTCTGCAGCTCATCCCTGGAGGGGGACATGTTTATTTAGTCCAAATCCCTTGCTTACCGCACTATTTGTATCAGTCCGCTCTACTAGCAGACTTTCTTTCATAAATAATGCAGCACCTCCTTTTTGCAATTGCATTATCTTTTATATATATGTTCATTACATGACATCTTGCACCCGTATATTTTGGTACGGCCGAATACGCCAGGGGCCTTTGTTCCCCAAATTATGGTGTGAGAAAGTCCGTACACTTTCACAAGTGCGGCACCCCGAACTTATAGCATTATATGAATCGGCTCCGAATCATGTCTTGGGTCAATAGTTGGGTTTGCCCGGCCCCACGTTTTGGTGCCTTACGTTCCGTTCGGCGGCTAAGGTAGACTGGGAGAACCACTGCGATTGCGCCCGGTTGAGCCGGGTTAACGCCTCGATGGAAAGCTAAACCGGCGGCATGATAAGGCGAGATCGGTCGCTGTTCGAGAGGTTCTTCGGGTCCTTAAAGACTCACGCCGCTTCGAGCGAAGTTCGGATAATGTCCGATGAAGGCGTGGATAGCGCCCGGATTGGTCTTCCAAATACCGGGGCTTCGCGAAATTTAAAATTATAGAATTCTATGGCTAAGTGAGAGTGTTCAAGCATTATAAGTCCGGTTGCCTTGTTCGTTGTGTTGGCGCCTCCCAGATGGACCCAAAATGGGAACAAGAGTGCTCAAGTTTATCACCGAACACCCCAGCACTTGTGGCTTGGGGGTGAAGCCAACGACTTGCCATCTCTCGATTTCAAGCGGCCGCCTGAAGGTAATATTTTAAATTAAACAAGCGTTGCTCATGGCGCATATAAGCGAAGTTTTCAGCGCATGAGGATAAATACACAATGAGTTCACTCAAAGATTACATTTTGGGAGCACTCATCGCAATATCGCAGCTCCCTTCAGACAACTTTATAATACCGCTCCGGCGTGCGATGCTCCTTGCCGTGGCGGTGGGTCCGTGAAGCTTCTCGCATCGGTTTGCCCCATTGCACCTTTATGCGGGCAAGGGCCCGACGAGCGCCTTCAATACGGTGAGCGCTTGACTACATCAACCTAGGGCATGCATCCACCAGCCGCCAGACGAGGCCAAAGTAGCTCCGGGCATGGCCTGTCCGAGCCATAGCCGGACTATGAGGCCCTTCATGGCCTCCTCGGCTACCTTGTGGAGTTCGACCAGCTGCTTCATTTGGTCGCTTGGGGGCACCGAATGGCGGCCTCGAGTCTTGAGACCGAAGACCTTCTCCGTCGAGCTCCCTCCTTGCCACGATAGAATGCGGTGGCATCGACGACTCGCGGCAGATCCGCAAACGCATACGAGAGCTCGAATGCGGGTAAGTATCGGGTAATTCACATTAACATGCCTGCTTTGCATGAAAAATGCCTTACCGCCGCTATCTTCTTCATGTCCTCAACCTCTGAAGGGCCTTATGGGCCTCGGCCTTGGCGGTTGGCACTTTCGAGAGCCGAGGCAAGCTCGGACTCTCGAGTCTTGGAGTCACGCTCCAAACTCTCATGCTTTTCCATGAGAGCCTGGAGCTCTTGCCGAACTTCCGCCACCCGTGCCTCTTGCTTTTCTCGCTCAGCCCGTTCAGCGGCGCCTTTGCGTTCGACGCGGACACAAGATCCTTCGAGGCTGCCACCTCGTTAGTGGCCCCTGCAATACACATATTATCCTTGTTAATTTTATTTGCAACCGAAACCCTTTTCTGTAAGGTACTTATTTAAAGTGGTGTTACGCCTTCTTTTTCCTCGAGCTGCCTCTTGGCATCGCCGAGCTCTTGCTCGGACCGCTCGAGATCCTTCTTCAGCACCTCGACCTCCGCCGTTAATGCGGCAGAGGTCAGCAGCGCAGCCTGCAAACCCATATTGACATATTTTAGGCAACCCTACATATATCTTGTTAGATCCTCAGTCCGGCTTTTCTTTCCGAACACCGAACTAAGCATCAGGGGCTACTGTCTATGCGGTATTACATTACATAATTTTAACTTCTTACCTCAAAGCCTGTTAGAAGGCTGCTGCAGGCTTTGGTCAGCCCGCTCTTGGCGAGCTGAACCTTCTCAATCACCGCACTCATGATAGTGCGGTGTTCTTCCTCGATGGAAGCGCCCTTAAGCGCCTCCAACAGGTTATCCGGCGCCTCTGGTTGGACAGAGGCCGCCGGCGTCACGGTCTTGCCCTTCTTTCGAAGGGCGCTTGCCGGACTCTGGAACCACTGCGGGTTCCGATGTAGAGTCCGGGACAAAGTCCGGAGGTCGCCTGATGGCGCCTCCGGAGCCTCCTCCTGATGGGTCCCTCTTTGGGATCCCACCTCGGCGTCCTCGTCGGAGCGTGGGGTGTAACGCCCCGGATCCGATGCGCCAGGTGTCCGCCAGTTATTCGCTGTCTTTGCCATGTCATGTGCTTGCGTGTTGCATTTTGCCATATCATCTTCTGCATTTCATCTGCATGTTTTTCAAAACTTGCATCCGTTCGGGTTCCGTCGGTTCTCTCTATTGTCCGTTCTGAGCCAGACACACTCGCACGCGCCCGCGGCACCTCCGAAATATTATTTTATAAGTGGCATAAAAATGTTCTCGGAATGGGTTGCAACTTGTCATGCGCTCTTATTATAGTGTAGACAGAGCGCCTGCCAAGTTTCATCGCATTCGGAGCCCATTTGTTAGTCCAACCGTTAAATATAGCGGTACTGTTGCCGGTACCTTCGTCGGGTGTTTTCGGCCTCCGAAAACCCGTGCCGGGCTGCTATCTCTTCTCTCCTTATAGCCTAGCCCATCTACACAGCCCACCAACCCCACTCATAGTCCCTCTCCGCTCCGGAGCCGTTCGATGGCGATCGTACGCTCCGAAAAGCCCCCAAAACCCCCAACCCTAGCCTCTTTTACTATATAAAGACCCCCTCTCCCCATTTTTGGTCTCCTACCTACCCCCTCCTCTATTCCCGCAGCCAGCCGCCGCCCCCTCCTCGTTTTCAGCGCCGGTGCGCTCCCCCCTTTGCCACTTGGCGCGCCGCCAATCGCCGCGCCGCCACCTGAGGCGTCGCCCCGGCCAACCGGGCGCCGCCCACGCCGCTAACGCCGCCTCCTCCAACCCGCGCCCTCCACGCGTCCCCCTGGCCTCCCAGCGCCGCCCAGGCCCGGCGGCCCATCCGAGGCCCGCCCCAGGCTGGATCCGGGCCGAGCGCCGAGCGCCCCGCGCCTCCCGCTGATCTGGATCGAGGGGAGGAGTCCCTCGACCCCGATCTCCCCTCTGCTGCAGCGCCGCCGCAACCCCGCCGCCGGCAACCGGAGCCCCGCCGTCGAGCGAGTGCTTCCCCAGGCCGGACCTCGCCCCCACGCCCTGCTCCTCCTTCTTCCCTCCTCTCCTCTGGTTTTCTCTCCCTCTCACGATCTCTCTCTCCCTCCCACTCTGCAGGACGCCATGGAACCCTCCTCGACGCCGGTGGCCTCGCCGTCGCCGGGAATGGATCCCCGGCGAGCCCCTTGTCCCAGATCCGGCAGCCCCAGCCCCCCACGGCATCCCCGGCGTCCTTGTTCCCTCGCTGAAGATGCAAGGCGCCACCGCCTCCTCGCCCTACCTCGCTCCCGTTCCGATCGGGAGGAGACGGTGCGCCCCAGCGCCTCCCTCGTGGGCCGGACCCCCACGGCCCAGCTCCCCGCGCCCTTTGGGCCTCTTCTTCGACCGGGCCAAGCCCAGGGTGAGCAAACCCCTCTTTTCCCCGCCCGTGCGCGTTATAGCTACCGGACGCCCACCTGTTTTTTTTCTGCTAAAAAAAACTGCTAAGTCCCGAAGATATTCATACATTAACATGCCATGTTCATGCCATCACATCTCTGCATCCGTAGCTCCGTTTTGCGCATATAATATGTCAAATTATTCGTCTCGACGAGTAGATCATTTCATTCCATTGCATCATTTTCATTTGAGTTCATCTTGATGCCCGAAATGTTGTTGGAAGAGTGCATGTTGATGTTAATCTGCTGAAACTGTTATAACTTGCTCATTTAACATTTTTGCCATGATTGATGTGTGCATCCTATGAGTATGAGCTCTACATGAATGTTGATCTATGCCATGCCATCTTTCCAGAGGTGTATACCATGTATTTTTGTGAGTTGTGTGCTGAGTGTATCAAGCTTGTTAAGTAGGGTAGTTCTTTGCTGTTGCTGTTTTCCTGGCAGATTCTGTTATATTTTGTTGCTATGTTAACATGCTTCTACTAATCATTCTATGCATAATCTGGAGATGCTCTATAAACATGTTTTGATCTACATGTCATGCTCTATCCATTCATGCCCTTGGTTGCAATTATAGCCTGCTGGAACATGTTGTTATCTTGCTCTAAAGTTGCTTGAAAATGTTGTTGTCAACCTGTTAACATGAAGTTCACTTGTTCCCATGTGTTTTCCTAGTGATCCATGCATCCTATGAACTTGCTCTTGCCATGCCTAGCTTCATAAACATGCTTCTTACTATTGGTTGCCTTGCCATGCCATGTTTTGCTCTGTGGTGAGTGGTTCAAGCTCACGAACATGCCTACTTATTGTTGTTCCTGCCATGTTTGAATCTGTTATATAACTTGCCATGTTTACATGGGTGCCATCATATTTTCCGTGTCCTTTTGGCTCATGGTCAGTAAGGGACTTTTGATCTATGCAATTAGTAGATTCATGCCATGCCTTTGTTTGCCATGATAAGTTCCTATAACATGTTGTTTGCTTGCTCTAAACATTGCAACTGATGTTATTTCTGCTAAAGTCTGAAACTGTTATTATTTGCAATAACTCCATGTCTTTTTGAGCATGTTCTAGTTGTTTCTGGAGATAGCTCAGTGTTCATGTTTTGTTATGCTTTACGTGTACTTCATGCCCATGCCTTTTGTTATTATGTTGGGATGCTGTAGCATATTGTTTTGATGCTTGTAAGATGCCTAGTTGCTGTTATGGACAGATTGTTGCTATGACTTGTATAGTGTGTGTGTGTTGCACCGTTGCTCCGTTTTGAGTGTGCTCTATATGAAACTTGCTTGTTTTTGCATGTAGCTTCATATTACCATGTTGCATCCTTGTTTTGAGGTGTTTGTTTGATGTTTGTATGCATTTTGCATCAATGCCATGTTTAACTTGTTTTGCTCATATCTTCTAGCCCGTAGCTCCGAATCTAATGAACTTTATATGTAACTTGACTAGAATTTCGTGTAGATCATCTTGGTGATCTTTAACTTGCTGTTTAACAACTTCAACATAAGGTTTATTCAGTTCTGTACTAATTTCGAAATATGCATATGAGGACTTACCGGAATTGTTATATGTTGTTTCCGGCCTCATTTAAACTTGCCTTGATGTGTTGTTCTTGTTTGCATCACCTCTTGCCATGAGTAGCCTCATCTAGATTCCTCATGCATCATGCTTGTTGTGCATCATGTCTTGTTCATGTGTGGTGTGTTTACCTTTGTTGTGTGCTTCTTCTTGTTAGTTCCTGTTTCGTTGCGATCGTGAGGTTTCGTTCGTCTACGGTTGGTTCGGCTTCATCCGTTCATCTCCTTCATGGACTCGTTCTTCTTCCTTGCGGGATTTTAGGCAAGATGACCGCTACCCTGGATCTCACTACTATCATTGCCATGCTAATTGCTTCGTTCTATCGCTCTGCTGCGCTACCTATTACCTGTTTATCAAGCCATCCCATATTGCCATGAACCCCTAACCTTTGACACCATTCCTAGCAAACCATTGTTTGGCTATGTTACCGCTTTGCTCAGCCCCTCTTATAGCGTTGCTAGTTGCAGGTGAAGTTTGAAGATTGCTTCATGGTGGACAGGGTTTATGTTGGGATATCACTATATCTCTTATATTATTAATGCATCTGTATATTTGGTAAAGGGTGGAAGGCTCGGCCTTATGCCTGGTGTTTTGTTCCACTCTTGCCGCCCTAGTTTCCGTCATACCGGTGTTATGTTCCCGGAGTTTGCGTTCCTAACGCGGTCGGGTGATTTATGGGACCCCCCTGACAGTTCGCTTTGAATAATACTTGTCCAGCAAGGCCCAACATTGACTTTTACCATTTGCCTCACCACCACCTACCTTTTCCCTTGGGAGTCGCTCTCTCGAGGGTCATCTTTATTTAGCCCCCGGGCGGTGCTTGTCTAAGTGCTGGTCCAAACCAGCGATGTCGGCGCCCGGGCAACCAGGGTCTATGCCAACCAACGTCTTGCTCATCCGGTG
The DNA here is from genome assembly GCA_021437245.1 of Aegilops speltoides. Classification (NCBI taxonomy): domain Eukaryota; kingdom Viridiplantae; phylum Streptophyta; class Magnoliopsida; order Poales; family Poaceae; genus Aegilops; species Aegilops speltoides. The sequence goes on from JAHHZJ010001684.1 coordinate 52,719, forward strand.
TGCCCTGAGAACGAGATATGCGCAGCTCCTATCGGGATTGTCGGCGCATCGGGTGGCTTTGCTGGTCTTGTTTTACCATTGTCGAAATGTCTTGATGTACCGGGATACCGAGTCTGATCGGAGTGTGTTGGGAGAAGGTCTATTCCTTCGTTGATCGCGAGAGCTTGTCATGGGCTAAGTTGGGACACCCCTGCAGGGTATAAACTTTCGAGAGCCGTGCCTGCGGTTATAGGCAGATGGGAATTTGTTAATGTCCGGTTGTAGATAACTTGACACTTGATCCGAATTAAAACGCATCAACCGCGTGTGTAGCCGTGATGGTCTCTTCTCGGCAGAGTCCGAGAAGTGAACACGGTTTCTGTGTTATGTTTGACGTAAGTAGGTGTTCAGGATCACCTCTTGATCATTGCTAGCTTCAAGACCGTTCCGCTTGTTTCTCTTCTCGCTCTCATTTGCGTATGTTAGCCACCATATCATGCTTAGTCGCTGCTGCAACCTCACCACTTTACCCCTTCCTTTCCCATTAAGCTTTGCTAGTCTTGATACCCATGGTAATGTGATTCTTTGAGTCCTCGTGGCTCACGGATACTTCAAAACCAGTTTGCGGTGCCTATGTTACCGAGCAGGTGACACAACCAAGCTCAAGGAGGAGCTCGATGAAGATCTTGCCCTTGTTGTTGTTTCGTTCTAGTTGATCCGTAGTGGAGCCCAGTTGGGGTTGATCGGGGACCTTTGTCGCATTTGGGGTTCTTCTTTAATTTTGGTTCTGTAGTCGGACCTTGATTGTATCTGGATGATGTAATGCTTTATTCATGTATTTGTGTGAAGTGGCAATTGTAAGCCAACTATGTATCTCTTTCCCTTATGTAATACTTGGGTTGTGTGAAGATTACCTCACTTGCGACATTGCTTTCAATGTGGTTATGCCTCTAAGTCGTGCTTCGACACATGGGAGATATAGCCGCATCGAGGCGTTACAAGTTAATGTCGAGCCTTCCCGACCTTAGGAGCCCCTTTGCTTGATCGTTTTTAGCGGCGAGTTGTGTCTAGAATAATGTTTTGAGTCATTTAGGATTATATATATCGGAGAGTTAGGAATTCTTTTTACTCCCGGTCTCTTCATCGCTCTGGTAAGGCATCTGACGTAGAGTTTTGACTCTTCTCTTCTCAAATTTCACTAAAAATTTTTTAGGATCACGGGTATTTTGGAATCGTTCGATGGTTTTATGATGAGAACATTGTCTTGGTGCCTCCTATCGGGGTTTAGTGGAAGTGTCCGGGAGTTGAGCTCGAGTGTTGTCATCATAATTTTATCGTTGCATTTGGAATACCGAGTTTAATGCGCCGACATCGAAAATCTCTTTTATGCAGTTGTTGGTGAGATAACCCGCTAACCCAAAGATCTTGAGGTGAGTCTGGGAGTATTGCCATGACTCGTATAACGGATGCTTTTGAAGGTTGAGGTACACGATTTCGAAGGTTTCTTGGTTATGTGTTGACGGATGGATACAATTTGGATGTAGGGATTGTTAGTTTGGGTGAGATATATTGCTTCCTGTATCCCCAACACCAGATTGCATAACCAGAAAGTTTCGGGAGTTTTATAGGTGGGAATTCAAGTAGCTCCTAGAATATCTTTCCAACAGATGCATGATATGGGATTGGGTAAATCTCTATCATATGTATTTGTTCCGGCTTATTCTGCAAGCCAAATCCTTTGTTTTGTTTTACTTGTGGTATTCGAGTTGCTTCGAAGTCAAATGTTGAATCCATGCCTTTTCCTAAATGGTGTTCTCATATTTCTATGTGAATACTAATCCTTCTTGATCATCGAGTTCGTCATGTCAATCCTTTTCAACCGGCGTGTTTCTCTTCAAGTGGATCCGATCACTTCAACATCAGCAAGACGAATTATCATTTCTTCTCAACGGTGTTTGTTTCATGCGTCTCCAAGTTGCCTTTGTTTTTTCCCGCCCACCCACCCTTTTTCCTCAAGGACTAAGATTTCTTTACCAAGTATCCTTTTATTTTTGTGAAGTTTCTCCATTCTTTTCAATCAATGTTCTTATCCGGTGATTTCCCATGAAGATGCTCAACAGCTTCAAGTTCATCATCCTTCATTGTTGTTTCTTCTCTGGTGGATCCAATTCAAGCTTTCAGTGTTGATCATATTCCTCTCCTCGTGTCAAATGCTTTCTCATGCCGGTGCACCTCTCAATCACTCACCTCTTGCTATTCATTTATTCCAGAGTGTTGAAGATATCTCAGAAGACTTGTGTTTCCATTCTCAATCCGTTCAAGATATCTTGAGATTGTTATCTCATCCAAGCCATTTAATTCAACCGGTGCAATCTCTCTTTAAAATCATTTCCAATGGTGTTTTCTTTTGAGTGGGCCCTAACCCACAGGTCTTTTCCCAGGATCTTACCTGGCTCTTCTAATTTTCCCGGAGCTATTCTCTAATTCTTTTCAAAGTGTGACGTAAGAATGGATTTCATCAGTCACATGCCTTCTCCAAGATCAATTTCAAATTCTTTTCATTGTTGGTTCAACCTTTCTAATTTTCTCCCAGAGTATCTCATACAATTCATGGTGGTTCTCATCATCATTCTCAACATGTGAAGGCCGAAGAAGTATTTCTCTTAAATCTTGGTCCATTCTCTTCAATATTCATGGTCTCATAATTGTTTTCGATTGTGAGAATTCTTTTCACCCATCCGAAGCATTTCGTGAGTTCTTTCCATTTTATTCCTACGAAGGCCATCATGTCATAATTCTTCATTCTCAGCGTGTAGCTATCGTTCTCCAAATCTTACCGGTGATTCGTTCAAATATCCTCGAATCAGTTCATGTTCTCTTCGTTCTCATGTATCTAAATCCCCTCAAATATCTTCATTCGTTTTCCAATTCTTCCCGGTGAATTTTGCCCTTGCTACTCTCTTTTCCAATTTTTACGGTGGTTCGTTCGAGATTTCACTTCTTTTATTATCATATCAATTCATTCGTTCTTTCCTATCCTACCGGTGGTTCATGAAGACTTCCTCAAGTTTTGCGCTATATCCCTCTTAATCCTTTCTACGGGAATAAGTAGTATGCCAAATCCATTGCTTGTCATCAATTTAATTTGATGAAGGATAAACATACAATAAATCTTATTCTTATTTCCTGGAGGTGATTCAATTCTTTTCTTCCGAAGATTGTTCATGATGAAGTAATTCTCAGTTCTAGTGTTCATCTTTTCTTTCCGGAGTTCCAAGTTTTATTGGATGTCTCGTCACGAAGCTCCATCTATATCATTGCAAGGCTTCAATCTTGTTTGCTTCAACCTTCAATTCTTTTATGTTATCATTCCCTATCCGGAGTTCTTCATGGAGGCAACATGGTGATTCGTCAAGGATTCTTTTCATTCTTCAATTGTTCTTCAAGTTTTCTCTCGAAGTTATGACCCGCCAAGCTATACTCTAAAATAAACATGGTGCTCAACACATGTTTTGTTTTGAGGAGCTCAAGTATTCTTCATCTTGCATTCCAAAGTGCAATTCTTTCTACCTTATCTTTTGAGGTGGTGTTATGTCACTCTTGACAACTCCCATTCATGTTTCATGATTCACATGTTGTCAAGAACGAGGTATTTTAAATCCATCAATCTCTTCGTTGGAGTTATCTTGGTAAAGATTTCACCTAAAGCCTTCCCTAAGGAATGTTGCTGTTTGTGGTGCTTATCAATGATCCAAGTTATATCCCTATCATCTTGGTGAAGCAGTTTTCATCTCTTCATTGATCTCAAGCAAGCAATTGATTTTGATAGTGGCAGGATTTCACCTCAAATTTTGAGATGTTTACATAAGCCCACAACAAGCTTGTGCTTTTCGTTGTTGATTTTCCAACATCTCCGTTCGATTCTTCTTTGCAAGGATGTTTTCCAAGTACACTTGGGGCAGAAGTTGGCGTTTTCTCCTACATTCTGTTATTCCTATGATCTATCTTCTATTCTTTCTTCCGGAGGCATTGTGATGTTGCTCTTTTCACTCATCATCTCGAATTGTGAGCATCGTGTTCTTTTCATTCTTATCCATTTAACCGGAGTGTTGTGTCATCTCTTCAAGTGCTTTTCATCTTATCAAGTTTTCCTTCTTCTTTCAGTCGGAGTGCTGCTCAAATTATATCAATCTTATCCCTTCTCTATCTTGTTTAACCAGAGTGGTTTCGAATTCTATCTTGTCCATTAAACTCTTGATTCATGTCTTTGCAACCTTCAAGTTCTCGTAATACTCCTTGTTCCTCTTTTCTACCGGATTGTTTGCAATCTCGTTCATCTCGGTTGTACTCTTTCTTTTATATTGCTCAACCTCTCAAGGTTCTTTGGTTTCACTCATTGGTCAAAGAAGCAACTTAGTATACCTCTCCTCTTCCTCTTCCTTTTCCCTCCGGTGCCATCCTAGATCTCGGGACGAGATCCTCTCGTAGTGGTGGAGTGTTGTAACGCCCCGGATCCGATGCGCCAGGTGTCCGCCAGTTATTCGCTGTCTTTGCCATGTCATGTGCTTGCGTGTTGCATTTTGCCATGTCATCTTCTGCATTTCATCTGCATGTTTTTCAAAACATGCATCCGTTCGAGTTCCGTCGGTTCTCTCATTGTCCGTTCGAGCGGACACACTGCGCGCGCGCCGCGGCACCTCCGAAATATTATTTTATAAGTGGCATAAAAATGTTCTCGGAATGGGTTGCAACTTGTCGTGCGCTCTTATTATAGTGTAGACAAAGCGCCTGCCAAGTTTCATCGCATTCGGAGCCCATTTGTTAGTCCAACCGTTAAATATAGCGGTACCGTTGCCGGTACCTTTGTCGGGTGTTTTCGGCCTCCGAAAACCCGTGCCGGGCTGCTATCTCTTCTATCCTTATAGCCTAGCCCATCTACACAGCCCACCAACCCCTCTCATAGTCCCTCTCCGCTCCGGAGCCGTTCGATGGCGATCGTACGCTCCGAAAAGCCCCCAAAACCCCCAACCCTAGCCTCTTTTGCTATATAAAGACCCCCTCTCCCCATTTTTGGCCTCCTACCTACCCCTTCTCTATTCCCGCAGCCGGCCGCCGCCCCCTCCTCGTTTTCAGCGCCGGTGCGCTCCCCCTTCGCCACTTAGCGCGCCGCCAATCACCGCGCCGCCGCCAGGCGTCGCCCGGCCAACCAGGCGCCGCCATCATCGCCTAACTTCGCCTCCTCCAACCCGCGCCCTCCACGCGTCCCCCTAGCCTCCTCCCAGCCGCCAGGCCAGCCGGCCCATCCGAGGCCCGCCGGGCTGGATCCGGGCCGCGCCAGCGCCCGCGCCTCCGCTGATCTGGATCGAGGAGGAGTCCCTCGACCCGATCTCCCCTGCTGCTGCAGCGCCGCCGCAACCCCGCCGCCGGCAACCGGAGCCCCCCCGTCGGCGAGTGCTTCCCCAGGCCGGACCTCGCCCCCACGCCCTGCTCCTCCTTCTTCCCTCCTCTCCTCTGGTTTTCTCTCCCTCTCACGATCTCTCTCTCCCTCCCACTCTGCAGGACGCCATGGAACCCTCCTCGTTGCCGGCGAGCCCCTCGTCCCAGATCCGGCAGCCCCAGCCCCCCACGGCATCCCCGGCGTCCTTGTTCCCTCGCCGAAGTTGCAAGGCTCCGCCGCCTCCTCGCCCTACCTCGCTCCCGTTCCGATCGGGAGGAGACGGCGCGCCCCAGCGCCTCCCTCGTGGGCCGGACCCCCACGGCCCAGCTCCCCGCGCCCTTTGGGCCTCTTCTTCGACCGGGCCAAGCCCAGGGTGAGCAAACCCCTCTTTTCCCCGCCCGTGCGCGTTATAGCTACCGGACGCCCACCTGTTTTTTTCTGCTAAAAAAAACTGCTAAGTCCCGAAGATATTCATACATTAACATGCCATGTTCATGCCATCACATCTCTGCATCCGTAGCTCCGTTTTGCGCATATAATATGTCAAATTATTCGTCTCGACGAGTAGATCATTTCATTCCATTGCATCATTTTCATTTGAGTTCATCTTGATGCCCGAAATGTTGTTGGAAGAGTGCATGTTGATGTTAATCTGCTGAAACTGTTATAACTTGCTCATTTAACATTTTTGCCATGATTGATGTGTGCATCCTATGAGTATGAGCTCTACATGAATGTTGATCTATGCCATGCCATCTTTCCAGAGGTGTATACCATGTATTTTTGTGAGTTGTGTGCTGAGTGTATCAAGCTTGTTAAGTAGGGTAGTTGCTGTTGCTGTTTTCCTGGCAGATTCTGTTATATTTTGTTGCTATGTTAACATGCTTCTACTAATCATTCTATGCATAATCTGGAGATGCTCTATAAACATGTTTTGATCTACATGTCATGCTCTATCCATTCATGCCCTTGGTTGCAATTATAGCCTGCTGGAACATGTTGTTATCTTGCTCTAAAGTTGCTTGAAAATGTTGTTGTCAACCTGTTAACATGAAGTTCACTTGTTCCCATGTGTTTTCCTAGTGATCCATGCATCCTATGAACTTGCTCTTGCCATGCCTAGCTTCATAAACATGCCTTCTTACTGTTGGTTGCCTTGCCATGCCATGTTTTGCTCTGTGGTGAGTGGTTCAAGCTCACGAACATGCCTACTTATTGTTGTTCCTGCCATGTTTGAATCTGTTATATAAATTGCCATGTTTACATGGGTGCCATCATATTTTCCGTGTCCTTTTGGCTCATGGTCAGTAAGGGACTTTTGATCTATGCAATTAGTAGATTCATGTCATGCCTTTGTTTGCCATGATAAGTTCCTGTAACATGTTGTTTGCTTGCTCTAAACATTGCAACTGATGTTATTTCTGCTAAAGTTTGAAACTGTTATTATTTGCAATAACTCCATGTCTTTTTGAGCATGTTCTAGTTGTTTCTGGAGATAGCTCAGTGATCATGTTTTGTTATGCTTTACGTGTACTTCATGCCCATGCCTTTTGTTATTATGTTGGGATGCTGTAGCATATTGTTTTGATGCTTGTCAGATGCCTAGTTGCTGTTATGGACAGATTGTTGTTATGACTTGTATAGTGTGTTTGTGTTGCACCGTTGCTCCGTTTTGAGTGTGCTCTATATGAAACTTGCTTGTTTTTGCATGTAGCTTCATATTACCATGTTGCATCCTTGTTTTGAGGTGTTTGCTTGATGTTTGTATGCATTTTGCATCAATGCCATGTTTAACTTGTTTTGCTCATATCTTCTAGCCCGTAGCTCCGAATCTAATGAACTTTATATGTAACTTGACTAGAATTTCGTGTAGATCATCTTGGTGATCTTTAACTTGCTGTGTAACAACTTCAACATAAGGTTTATTCAGTTCTGGACTAATTTCGAAATATGCATATGAGGACTTGCCGGAATTGTTATATGTTGTTTCCGGCCTCATTTAAACTTGCCTTGATGTGTTGTTCTTGTTTGCATCATCTCTTGCCATGAGTAGCCTCATCTAGCTTCCTCATGCATCATGCTTGTTGTGCATCATGTCTTGTTCATGTGTGGTGTGTTTACCTATGTTGTGTGCTTCTTCTTGTTAGTTCCTGTTTCGTTGCGATCATGAGGTTTCGTTCGTCTACGGTTGGTTTGGCTTCATCCGTTCATCTTCTTCATGGACTCGTTCTTCTTCCTTGCGGGATTTCAGGCAAGATGACCGCTACCCTGGATCTCACTACTATCATTGCCATGCTAATTGCTTCGTTCTATCGCTATGGTGCGCTACCTATTACCTGTTTATCAAGCCATCCCATATTGCCATGAACCCCTAACCTTTGACACCATTCCTAGCAAACCATTGTTTGGCTATGTTACCGCTTTGCTCAGCCCCTCTTATAGCGTTGCTAGTTGCAGGTGAAGTTTGAAGATTGCTTCATGGTGGACAGGGTTTATGTTGGGATATCACAATATCTCTTATATTATTAATCCATCTATATATTTGGTAAAGGGTGGAAGGCTCGGCCTTATGCCTGGTGTTTTGTTCCACTCTTGCCGCCCTAGTTTCCGTCATACCGGTGTTATGTTCCCGGTTTTGCGTTCCTAACGCGGTCGGGTGATTTATGGGACCCCCCTGACAGTTCGCTTTGAATAAAACTTGTCCAGCAAGGCCCAACATTGACTTTTACCATTTGCCTCACCACCACCTACCTTTTCCCTTGGGAGTCGCTCTCTCAAGGGTCATCTTTATTTTAGCCCCCCCGGGCCAGTGCTTGTCTAAGTGCTGGTCCAAACCGAGCGATGTCCGGTGCCCCCTGGGCAACCAGGGTCTATGCCAACCCGACGTCTTGCTCATCCGGTGTGCCCTGAGAACGAGATATGCGCAGCTCCTATCGGGATTGTCGGCGCATCGGGCGGCTTTGCTGGTCTTGTTTTACCATTGTCGAAATGTCTTGATGTACCGAGATACCGAGTCTGATCGGAGTGTCTTGGGAGAAGGTCTATTCCTTCGTTGATCGGGAGAGCTTGTCATGGGCTAAGTTGGGACACCCCTGCAGGGTATAAACTTTCGAGAGCCGTGCCTGCGGTTATAGGCAGATGGGAATTTGTTAATGTCTGGTTGTAGATATTTTGACACTTGATCCGAATTAAAACGCATCAACCGCGTGTGTAGCCGTGGTGGTCTCTTCTCGGCGGAGTCCGGGAAGTGAACACGGTTTCTGTGTTATGTTTGACGTAAGTAGGTGTTCAGGATCACCTCTTGATCATTGCTAGCTTCACGACCGTTCCGCTTGTTTCTCTTCTCGCTCTCATTTGCGTATGTTAGCCACCATATCATGCTTAGTCGCTGCTGCAACCTCACCACTTTGCCCCTTCCTTTCCCATTAAGCTTTGCTAGTCTTGATACCCATGGTAATGGGATTCTTTGAGTCCTTGTGGCTCACCGGATACTTCAAAACCAGTTGCGGTGCCTATGTTACCGGCGGTGGCGCAACCAAGCTCAAGGAGGAGCTCGATGAAGATCTTGCCCTTTGTGTTGTTTCGTTCTAGTTGATCCGTAGTGGAGCCCAGTTGGGGTCGATCGGGGACCTTTGTCGCATTTGGGGTTCTTCTTTTATTTTGGTTCCGTAGTCGGACCTTGATTGTATCTGGATGATGTAATGCTTTATTCATGTATTTGTGTGAAGTGGCGATTGTAAGCCAACTATGTATCTCTTTCCCTTATGTAATACTTGGGTTGTGTGAAGATTACCTCACTTGCGACATTGCTTTCAATGCGGTTATGCCTCTAAGTCGTGCTTCGACACGTGGGAGATATAGCCGCATCGAGGGCGTTACATGGGGTAGAGGCAGTCGGGATGGAATTCACATCCGACGAGGCCAATGACCCGCTCGATGAGTCGGGGAGATCATCCTTGGCCGGACTACGGACAGAATGCGGCGTTAGAAGGATACTATGTGATATGAAAGGTACAGCATATAAATGATCCGGATACTTACGATCCTGCCGGACGCCTGGCCCTTGGAGGCCACTCATCCTCGCCAACGCTGATGTTGGCGAAACTGTCCGGGGGGATAGTTCTCCCCCTCTTGGACCTTGGGCCTCCCCCGATGCTGGTGAAGCCCTGCGGACGCCGCCTCGTGGGGGTTCAACAGTTTCAAACTTCCCCGCGCAGACTCTGAGATTCGGTCGTCGTCTTCTTTTGGGCCGACTCGCCGAAGTCGGATTCGTTCATCGAGGGGTCGCGGTCGGCAAGCCGCGGCGGGAAATCAGGCGGCGTATTGGATACGCTTCCCTGCTGTCATTGGCGCGGTCCCATCGCATGACGCCACATGGGGAGGATAGTCTGCTCACCCACGCGCGCGACGGGACGGGCTGTCAGGTGGGGCCCGCCACTACCGCGCCTCGGCTTCCGAACGGATCCGCTATGGTCGCGAACGGTTGGCTTCCCCATGTCGTTACTGCGCGCAGTAACTTTGTGGGGTAAATCGTGGGGCGGCGTGGGGCTTCACGCGCAGTTAATCCCACGCCCGCCCCCTCGACTCCTCAGCCCACGGGGCTCTAAAAAGGTAGAGAGGGGTGGGGCGACGCCGCACGCGCATCCTCTCCCCCACTCTCCTGCCTTCTCTTCTTCCTCCGCCGCGAGCAAGAGTACCTCAAACCACGGCGATGAGTTCTTCCTCCACCGCGGCCCCCGCCGTGCGCTCCGGCGTGTGGGACGGTTCGGATGTGGAGGCGGAACATATCGAGTTCCTCCACCGGACCCGCCGTCTCCCCAGCGCGGACCCCGTGCACGCCCGCCCCGCGCCGGCAGGAGAGACCAGGCCCGCACCGGAGGAGGGCGAGCAGGTCGTCTTCCGCTCGCACTTCATGCGCGGCCTGGGGCTGCCGGCGAGCGGGTTCTTCCACTCGTTCCTGGAGTTCCACAGCCTCCAACCACACCACCTTACTCCAAATGCAGTGGTGCTGCTCTCCGCCTTTGCCACTCTATGCGAAGGCTTCCTCGGCGTTCTCCCCACCCTCGAGTTGTGGGGAGAATTCTTCTCTTCGAAGCTTGGCACGCAAGCTGCTCGCACGCCGGCTCAGTGCGGCAACTACATCGCGGTGCGGCGACAACGGCCGACAACCCCTTTCCTCCCATCTCGCTGATAAAGTCGGTGAAGATGTGGCAGCACTCCTACTTCTACGTGAAGAACCTCTCCACCGACGGCGACTGGGTCAACCTGCCGCCCTTCAACCCGGCCCCTCTGACTGGGAGGCTCTCCAGTTGGTCTCACCGGTCCAAGTCGCTGACTCCCTCCGGAGCCGCCGCCGTAGCGCGACTCCAAGTCCTGCTGCAGTCGGAGGGCCTCGTCGGATCCGACCTTCTGGCCGCCTTCGTGGCGCGCCGCGTCCTCCCACTCCAAGGCTGGCCTCACCTCATCTGTTAGATAAGCGGCCGCCACGACCCGAGTCAGCTGTGCACCAAGGAGATGCCCCGCAGGGAGGTGGCGAACTTGGTGAACCACATCGCACACTACGAGTTCACGGAGGACTGGCAATTCGGCAAGGAGCCATACTCGCGCGACAACCCCCCTCTAGTGGTAAGTCGCATCTTCACATAGTTTCGTTTTCTTTGCAGCCGACTCCGGCTTCTAATTCTTGTTGGTCTCTTCTGGGCAGAACCCTCTCATGGAGCCCGCAGCCGGTGCCACGTGAGAGCCCCACGACTACGTCCCAGACCGCTCGGAGAGCGATGTTGACGACCCCGACTTGGGGGCGGAGGCATTGGAGGCCAACGCCGAAGGCGGCGGGGAAGGGGCAGACGGCGGCTTCAGGCCCTCGGCCACCTTCGCCGACTGGCCTGAAGACGACGCCGACGTGGAAGTCGTCCCACGCCACGAGCCGAGGCAGCCACTCCGGCCAAGCGGCGCGAAGAAAGCGTCACGCCCGGGCGAAAGTCGCCCGGCGGCAAGCGTAAGTTCAAGGGGCCGCCGCGACCAAACGGGAGGAGGCGGCCGCGAAGGCCAACCGCTTCCGAAGGGAAGTGAGAAGGCCGCCGTTAGTTTCCGCGTAAGTCTTTACGCTCTCTTATTTTTCTTCGTTGTATCTTGTCCGAGTCGTCTTTGATTCTTCCTCTACTCCTCCTCAGGGCCCCCCTCACTCTCGAAAGAGTCGCTGTCCCCTCTGTTATGGGGCCGGCAGAGACATCCACCAACACCCGGCGGGTCGACCCCGCCGCCGACCTTCGGGAGGCGACGAAGCGGAACGCGCGGGAGAAGCGCGACGAGGAGGAGGCCGACCGCCTGGAGAAGGCGCAGGCCGAGAAGGCGGCCGCCAACACTCAGAAGAAGCTGGAGGAGGCCGAAGCCGCCGCCGCGGTGAAGCGGCGCGCTGAGCAGGCCGTGCGTCGCCGATCGGCGATGCTCGTTCCTCCGTTGTCGTCGGCGCCGCCGGCTCCGGAGTTCACGGGGCAGACCGGAGAGGTCGGCACCGAGAACCCTCGCGGAGGACGGCGGCGAGGCTTCAGGCTCGGACACCCTCGCGCCGCTTCCTCCACCGTCTGGGAGGCCGCACGGCAAATAGCCGGTGGTCCCGTTGGATCCGCCGATCACGAACGAGGCCGAGGCGCAGCTGCTTCTTCAAGTCGCCGTGCCGGCGCCCCGCCGGCTTGAGAGGACGACCTCGGTGCCGCGAGCTCGGGAGACCGGCGCTGCCAGCTCGGCGAGTCTGGACGTCGAGGCCTCCAGTGCCGCGCCCACCGGGTGGTTGCGCGGAGGCGGCACCGGCCCGCTGAACCAAGCACTCCTGGATGTCCAAGCAAAGCTGCGCGCGGAAAGCGACGCCCTCCAAGTCTGCACCAGGGCGCATCTGGCCGTGCGGACATCCGTCCGAGTAAGTTTCCTTCTTCTTTTTGGATTCCTGTCTTCCTCTGTGGGGGCGCGCCAGCTCACCCACTGGGTGTAATCCCGAGTTCGGGCGGCTGCTGGCGGCGGTTGGGACTCTCTGGCAGTTCGAATCTGACTTTGCCTGTGTCGGCTTTTTGTAGGAGTATCATAACCTCCGCGCTACTGCCTTCAATCGCAATGTCGAGGAGCTGAACAAGCGGAACGCCGACTTGGTGGAAAGCCAGGGTGAAATCTTTCTTCCTTCTTGGAGGCGCTGGCGCACCCTGGGCTGTAATCCCGAGATTGAGCCGGCTGGCTGGCGGTCGGGCGGATCTCCTCGGCGATCTAATTTACTGATGACTTTCTTGTCTCTTCCTTTGTTCTTCAGGTGCCAATGCCGCCCTTCAGGAGCAGCTGGGCGAGGCCAACACTGCTCGTCATGCCAAGGAGGAGGAGTGCGGTAGGCTTGCCAAAGAGCGTGACCTGCTGGCGGCGCAGCTGGCCGAGCAGAAGGAGCTGCTCCAGAAGGCGCAGGACGAGGCCAAGACGCGGGAGGCTGCCCTCATGGCCGAGTTCGAGATCGAGCGCTCCGCCTGGACTGATAGGGAGGCGATGCTGACCTCTGGCTACCACGAGCTCGAGGACATCGTTGATGGTAAGTCCCCTTCGTTTCTTTGGGCTTCCGACTATGTATCGGGCCGACTTCTGATTTTCCGACTTTCTTCTTTTTTGTTTTGGCAGACTTCTTCCCTGGTCATTCACAGGCGGTCCCTCTGGCCATCGAGGCTGCTCGGGAGGCGCGAAGGGTGAAGGGTGAGGTGATCGCCACCAATGCCCCCCGAACCATCGACGAGCAGCTCCTGAGCATTAGGGCCCGTCTTCGTCCGGCTCACCGGCTGTTGCGCCGGCTTCAGCGTGCCGGTGCCCAGGCGGTTGCCGCCCTGTGGCCCGACATGCCGGCTCTGCGCACCGCCAGCCGGACTGCCGACTGGCTGGAAGTCGCCGCCGGCCGTCTCGACGCTTGGAAGGGCTCCTCGGCCTGGGCCGGAGCATGCCGGGCCTTGGAGTTCGTCAAGGCATGGTATCGAGGCTGGACTGACCGCTGGCAGCGTTCGGTCGAGGCCCAGGCGAGCTGGAGGCGGGAGGGCGCTCTGTCGGCGTCTGGCGGCCATCGCCGAGTACACGGACACTAACGTCTTTGTGCCCGAGTGGGCTGAAAAGCGGCGAGGAGGTGCCGCGGACTGGTTGGGATGAACCGGAGTATAGCGAACTTCGGGAGGTGATCGACTCAGCACCGAGGAGGAGGACGAGGCGGAGGGCGGAGGCGAGGAGGAGGCGCCCGAGGCGGAGCGGCGACCAGCCTCAGCCGATCGCGCCTCCAAAGAACGAGCGCCGAAGAAAGCGATCGCTGCCTGCGGGCGAGGAAGCTGAGACCGGCCAGCCGACTGCCCCGGCACCCGACACCGCCGTCACCTCCGATCCTCCGGCCCCGGAGGCCGCCTCCTAGACTGCTTTTTCCGCCTCTGTTTATCTGTCTTTAGTAATCTTTTGAAAGACTTGTTAGGTTCGAACAATTCCACCCGCGGGGTGTATCCTGAATTTCTATTCGAAAATTCGGCCAAGGGCCTATGTAAATATTTATCCGATTTCCGCCTTTCCTTGCTTATTGCTCCTTAGGCTTTTTCCTTTGCCGTCTTCCCTTAGTCGCCGCCTTGCCGGCTGGACGACCCGCTCTGGACTGTCATTGGGTCGGTGCTTGGCTACTTCGGGAAGACAAGTACTTGGCCGTTTAGAGATTCTTTAGCAAGTCGGCTAGAAAGCGATAGGCCGACTATCCAAGAGTCGGCCGTCTTTGATAAAGGTTAAGACAGCGAGCCGACTACTCATGAGTCGGCTCTGCGGAGGGAGGCTGGTAGACGGCTTGGGCTATGCGTAAGCTTTTAGGTCCTTAGCCATTTTTTCGTGCGTGCGCTCGTTCTTGCTTCTTCTCTGCCTACCAGCAGTCGCTCTGCGAGCTGCGGCTTTTGACAGGAGACGGCTTGAGCGCAACACATTACTTGTCCAACTGCAGGAAGCATTACATAGCGCAAGACGGCAAGTCCCCGGGCCGACTAGTTGGACTCGGTGCCAGACGGTATGATAAAAAGAGTAGCATATTCGGAAGCGTAATTCTTATCATACAGATAGCAAAAAGGCAGTCCCCGAGCTCGTCTCGGGGGGCCTAGGGTCTTAGTACTTTAATACAAAAGGGGGTAGTGCGATACATACTGCATTAACTGTAAAATCTTCGAAGAAGATTCGCGTTCCACGGGCGCTCTGTTTCTTTGCCGGAGTCGTCCCTCTTGCGTGCTCGAGGCTTCTGAGCGTCGATCAGATAGTAGGCGTCGTTCCCTAGCACCTTGCTGATGATGAAGGGACCCTCCCAAGGTGCCGACAACTTGTGCTGGCCGGCTGTTCACTGAATCAGCCAGAGCACAAGGTCGCCCTCTTGGAACGATCTCGGCACTCTGCTGGTAGATGCTGGACCGGCTGAGTGCCAACAGCCGGCCCTCTTCCAGCAGATCAACGCCGTCTTGGCGTGCTTCTTCGGCTTCCTCTTCGGTGTACATGGTGAATCGCGGAGAGTCAAACTCTATATCCGTCGGGATGACGGCTTCGGCACCGTAGACGAGGAAGAAAGGCGTGAAGCAGGTTGACTTGTTTGGAGTCGTGCGCAGACTCTAGAGGACGGCTGGTAGCTCCTCGACCCAACAGCCGGCCGAACGCTCGAGTGGTTCGACCAGTCGAGGCTTGATGTCAGACAGGATGAGGCCATTGGCTCGTTCCACCTGGTCGTTTGACTGCGGATGGCCAACGGACGCTAGGTCCAGTCGGATGCCCTGCGTCACGCAGAAACGGGCCAAGGCGCCCTTGGCAAAGTTTGTGCCGTTGTCGGTGATGATGCTATGCGGTTTGCCATACCGCACCGTTATGTCGGCGATGAAGGTTACTGCAGTTGGCCTGTTCAACTTCTTGATGGGTTTTGCTTCCACCCACTTGGTGAACTTGTCCACCGCGAAAAGCAGATGAGTTAGGCCGCCTTAGGACGTCTTGAATGGTCCTACCATGTCCAGGCCCCAAACTGCGAAGGGCCAGGCAATTGGGATTGTCTTCAGCGCGGAAGCCGGCTGAAGTGGCTTGGAGCAGAACATTTGGCACCCCTTGCATTTTTGGACTAGCTCTTTAGCTTCTTCCAGGGCACTCGGCCAAAAGAAACCGTGCCGAAAGGCTTTGGCGACGAGTGCCCTTGAAGCCGCATGGTGGCACTTTTCGCATACGATGGATGTCTCTGAGAATTGCTTAGCCTTGTTCTGATTCTACGCAACGCTGGTAAACACCAGTGACGCTGCGCCTGACTAGCTCTCTGTTGACTATGGTGTATGCTGCCGCTCGGCGCTGCACTTGCCGAGCCAGGATCTCATCTGTCGGCAACTCTCTGTTCACTAGAAATTTGAGGATGGGCTGCGCCCATGAAGGTGCTGCTATCTCTTCAACTGCTACCACAGCGACTTGGACAAGGGTGGCTGGGCTGGGAGGCGGGCTGGAGTCTGCGGCCGTTTGCTGGATTGACGGAGTCTTTGGGCCGACTGGCGCAGCTCCCGGGCAGGGCTCTGAAGTCCTCGGGCCGGCAGCACAATCCGGGCAGACTCTGAAGTCCCGGGCGGTTGGCTCGATCCGGGCGGGTTCTGGAGTCCCCGGGCCGGTTTCAGCTGTGGTTTTCTTGAGGCTGTCTGCTGGGGCTTTGGAGTCGGATCCGACTACTTCTGGAGGAGCCGGCACAAAGATGGAGTCTGACTCCGGTGAAGGCTTGATAGATGGCTTGAGGAGGCGCTGAAGGGTGACGCCGGAAGGTATCGCTTGGCGAGTGGAGCCGACTCGTGCCAAGGCATCTGCTTGATCATTGTCATTTCTTGGCACGTGAAGGAATTCGCACCCCTAGAAGTATCCGCTGAGTTGCTGCACCAGAAAGCGGTAGCTCGCCATGTTTGCATCTTTGGCGTCCCAGTCGCCGGACGATTGCTGAACTACCAAGTTGGAGTCGCCATAGCACAGGATCCGGCGAATGTCGAGTTCTTTGGCAAGCCGGAGCCCATGAATGAGCGCCTCATATTCGGCGACGTTGTTGGAGGCGGCGAAGTGGATCTGCAGCACATACTTGAGCTTGTCACCCTTAGGGGAGGTGAGGACGACGCCGGCTCCAAGGCCGGTGCGCATCTTGGAGCCATCAAAGTGCATCCGCCAATGGGTGGAGTCGGTATTTG
>JAHHZJ010001685.1:0-36206 GCA_021437245.1 Aegilops speltoides
TGAAGGAAATATGCCCTAGAGGCAATAATAAAGTTATTATTTATTTCCTTATTTCATGATAAATGTTTATCATTCATGCTAGAATTGTATTAACGGAAACATGATACATGTGTGAATGCATAGACAAAACAACATGTCACTAGTATGCCTCTACTAGACTAGCTTGTTAATCAAAGATGGTTATGTTTCGACCATGAACAAAGAGTTGTTATTTGATTAACAAGGTCACATCATTAGTAGAATGATCGATTGACATGACCCATTCCATTAGCTTAGCACACGATCGTTTAGTATGTTGCTCTGCTTTTATCCATGACATATACATGTTCTGTAACTATGAGATTATGCAACTCCGTTTACGGAGGAACACTTTGGGTGCTACCAAGCGTCTGGCAATGGCTGGGTGATTATAAAGGAGTACTACAGGTGTCTCCAAAGGTAGATGTTGGGTTGGCGTATTTGAGATTAGGTTTTGTCACTCCGATTGTCGGAGAGGTATCTCTGGGCCCTCTCGGTAATGCACATCACTGAAGCCTTGCAAGCACTACAACTAATGAGTTAGTTGTGAGATGATGTATTCGGAGCGAGTAAAGAGACTTGCGTGCGAGATTGAACTAGGTATTGGATACCGGCGATCGAATCTCGGGCAAGTAACATACCGATGACAAAGGAACAACGTATGTTGTTATGCGATCGACCGATAAAGATCTTCGTAGAATATGTAGGAACCAATATGGGCATCCAGGTCCGCTATTGGTTATTGACCGTGAATAGTTCTAGGTCATGTCTACATTGTTCTCGAACCGTAGGGTCCATGCAGCAAGGTTTCGATGGCGGTTATTATGAGTTTATGTATTTTGATGTACGAAGAAGTTGAGTCCGGATGTGATCACGGACATGACGAGGAGTCTCGAAATGGTCGAGACATAAAGATTGATATATTGGAAGCCTATGTTTGGAGTTGGAATGGTTCGGGGAAAGCAGAAATTCTGGGATGCAGGGAGGTTACGGAACCCCGGGAGGTAAATGGGCCTCGGTGGGCCTCGAGGAGAAGAGGAGGGGCGGCCAGGAGGTGGCGCGCGCCTCCCCAGTCCGAATAGGACAAGGAGGCGGCGCCCCTCTCCTCTTCCCCTCCCCAATCCTAATCCAACTAGGAAGGGAGTCCTACTCGGTGGGAGTAGGACTCCTCGGCAGCCTCCTCTAGGCGGCCGGCCTCCCCCTCCCTCCTTTATATCACGGGGCAGGGGCACCCTAGAACACACAAGTTTGATCTTTGGATCGTTCCTTAGCCGTGTCGGTGCCCCCTCCACCATATTCCACCTCGGTTATACCGTCATGAAGCTTAAGCGAAACCTGCGAGTGAAACATCAAGATCGTCCTGCGCCGTCGTCTTGTGGAACTCTCCTCGACACTCGGCTGGATCGGATCTGAGGGCGTCATCGAGCTGTCGTGTGTCAAGAACTCGGGGCGTCGAATGTGGCGCCGGGATCGGTCGGATCGCGAGGAGAGCGTCGACTACTTCCTCTACGTTGTGATCGCTTCGCTTGGTCTACGAGGGTGCGTAGACAACACTCTCCCCTCTCGTTGCTATACATCACCATGATCTTGCGTGTGCGTAGGAAATTTTTGAAATTACTCGTTCCCCAGCAGTGGCATCGAGCCTAGGTTTTTATGGTTTGATGTTTTGCGAGTAGAACACAAGTGAGTTGTGGGCGATACAAGTCATACTACCTACCAGCATGTCATACTTTGGTTCAGCGGTATTGTGAGATGAAGCGGCCCGGACCGACATTACAGCGTGCGCTTCTGCGAGACTGGTTTCACCGCTCGAGCACTCGTTGCTTAAAGGTGACTGGTGGGTGCTGTCTCTCTCACTTTAGTTGAACCGAGTGTGGCTCGCCGGTCCTTGAGAAGGTTAAAGCGGAGTCTATTTGTGAAATATCGTTGTGGTTTTGATGCGTGGGTGAGACTGGTTCTTGCTTAAGCCCGTAGCAGCCACGTAAAATTTGCAACAACAAAGTAGAGGGCGTCTAACTTGTTTTTGCAGGGCATGTTGTGATGTGATATGGTCAAGGCGTGATGCTATATTTTATTGTATGAGATGATCATGTTTTGTAACGAAGTTATCGGCAATGGCTGGAGCCATATGGTTGTCGCTTTATTGTATGCAATGCAATGCATACTGTAATGCTTTACTTTATCACTAAGCGGTAGCGATAGTCGTAGAAGCATAAGTTTGGCGAGGCGACAACGATGCTACGATGGAGATCAAGGTGTCGCGCCGGTGGCGATGGTGATCATGGTGGTGCTGCAAGATGGAGATCATGAAGCACAAGATGATGATGACCATATCATATCACTTATATTGATTTGCATGTGATGTTTATCCTTTTATGCATCTTATCTTGCTTTGATTGGCGGTAGCATTATAAGATGATCTCTCACTAAATTATCAAGAAGTGTTCTCCCGGTATGCACCGTTGCCAAAGTTAAATCGTGCCCGGACACCACGTGATGATCGGGTGTGATAAGCTCTCGTCCATCTACAAGCGGGTGCAAGCCAGTTTTGCACCGAGAATACTCGGGTTATACTTGCGAGCCTAGCATATGCAGATATGGCCTCGGAACACGGAGACCGAAAGGTCGGCGTGAATCATATAGTAGATATGATCAACATAAGATGTTCACCATTGAAAACTACTCCATTTCACGTGATGATCGGTTATGGTTTAGTTGATTTGGATCACGTGATCACTTAGATGACTAGAGATGTCTTTCTAAGTGGGAGTTCTTAAGTAATATGATTAATTGAACTTAAATTTATCATGAACTTAGTACTGATAGTATCTTGCTTGTTTATGTTTGATTGTAGATAGATGGCTCGTCTTTGTTGTTCCGTTGAATTTTAATCGTTCCTTGAAAGCAAAGTTGAAAGATGATGGTAGCAATTACGGATTTGGGTCCGTAACTTGAGATTATCCTCATTGCTGCCTGAAGAGTTTCGTCTGGATGCACGCTAGGTGCAGAACTTCTTCTTTCTGCAAGCGGCGGATGTTGTGAGCGTCTGGCGAGCAAAGCTGATGACTACTCTATAGTTCGATGTGCCATGCTACGGCTTAGAACCGGGACTTCAACGGCGTTTTGAGCGTCATGGAGCATATGAGATGTTCGAGGAGTTGAAGTTGATATTCAACAGAATGCGGATTGAGAGATATGAAGTCTCAATAAGTTCTATAGCTGCAAGATGGAGAGAATAGTTACATTAGTGAGCACATACTCGGAATGTGCGGGTACTACAATCACTTGACACAATTGGGAGTTAATCTTCCGGATGATTGTGTCATTGTGAAATTCTTCAATCACGCCACCAAGCTACAAAGGCTTCGTGATGAACTATAATATGCAAGGGTTAGTAAAGACTATACGAGCTCTTACACAATGCTAAAGGCTGCGGAGGTAGAAATCAGAAGGAGCATCAAGTGTTGATGGTCAATAAGACCACTAGTTTCAAGAAGAAAGGCAAAGGGAAGAAGAAGGGAACTTCAAGAAGAACAGCAAGCAAGTTGCTGCTCGGAGAAAAACCCAAGTCGGCCCTAAACACAGCCGAGTGCTTCTCTGCAAGCAGACTAGTCCTTTGAGGCGGAACTGCCCCAAGTATTTGGCGGATAAGAAGGATGGCAAGGTGAACAAAGGTATATGTGATATACATGTTATTGATGTGTACCTTACTAGAGCTCGTGATAGCTTTGGGTATTTGATCTGGTTACATTGCTAATATTTGCAACTCGAAGCAGGGACTACGGATTAGCGAACAACGGCAAGGGCGAGGTGACGATCTTGGCGTGGGAAATGGTTCCAAAGTCGATGTGATCGCGATCGACACGCTACCTCTACATCTACCTTGGGATTAGTTTTAGACCTAAATAATTGTTATTTGGTGCTGCGTTGAGCATGAACATTATATCTGGATCTTGTTTGATGCGAGGCGGTTATTCATTTAAATCGAGAGAATAATGGTTGTTCTATTTATATGAGTAATATCTTTTATGGTCATGCACCCTTGAGGTGGTCTATTTTGATGAATCTCGATAGTAGTGATACACATATTCATAATGTTGAAACCAAAAGATGCGAGTTGATAATGATAGTGCAACTTATTTGTGTACTTGCCGTTTAGGTCATATCGGTGTAAAGCGCATGAAGAAACTCCATCTTGATGGACTTTTGGAGTCACTTGATTATGAATCACTTGGCACTTGCGAACCGTGCCTCATGGGCAAGATGACTAGAACACCGTTCTCGGTACTATGGAGAGAGCAACAGATTTGTTGGAAATCATACATCTGAGATGTATGTGGTCCGATGAATGTTGAGGCTCGTGGCGGATATCGTTATTTTCTCACCTTCACGGATGACTTAAGCGAGATATGGGTATATCTACTTAATGAAACATAAGTCTGAAACATTTGAAAAGTTCAAAGAATTTGAGTGAAGTTGAAAATCATCGTAACAAGAAAATTAAATTTCTCGATCGATCGTGGAGGTGAATATTTGAGTTCTGAGTTTGGTCTACATTTGAAACAATGCGGAATAGTTTAGCAACTCCGCCACCGGAACACCACAGCGTAATGGTGTGTCGAGCGTCGTGTCGCACTTTACTAGATATGGTGCGATCTATGATGTCTCTTCTGATTTACCGCTATCGTTTTGGGGTTATGCTCTAGAGGCGGCCGCATTCACCTGAATAGAACACCGTCGAAATCCGTTGAGGCGACACCTTATGAACTATGGTTTGGCAAGAAACCAAAGTTGTCGTTTCTTAAAGTTTGGGGATCACGATGCTTATGTGAAAAAGCTTCAACTGATAAGCTCGAACCCAAATCGAATGTGTCTTCATAGGATACCCAAAGGAGCAGTTGGGTACACCTTCTATCACAGATCCGAAGGCAAGACATTCGTTGCTAAGAATGGATCCTTTCTAGAAGGAGTTTCTCTCGAAAGAAGTGAGTGGGAGGAAAGTGGAACTTGATGAGGTAATAGTACCTTCTCCCTTACTTGAAAGTAGTTAAATCGCGAAACCGGTTTACGAGACACCTACACCAAGTAGTGAGGAAGTTGATGATGTTGATCATGAAACTTGAGATCAAGTTACTCTGAGAACCTCGTAGATCAACGAGTAAGATCCGCACGAGTGATGCGGTAATCCTGTTACGGAAATCATGCTACTAGATCATGATGAACCTCGAACTATGAAGAAGCGATGGTGAGCCCAGATTCCATAAAATGGCTTGAGGCCATGAAATCGAGATGGGATCCATGTATGAAAACAAAGTATGGACTTTGGTTGACTTGCCGAGGTAGGCAAGCAATAGAAAACAAGTGGATCTTCAAGAAGAAGGTGTGGCGGCGGTAATATTCTTGTCTATAAAGCTCGACTTATGCATAAAGGTTTCGACAAGTTCAAGGGATTGACTACGATGAGACCTTCTCACCCGTGGCGATGCTTAAGTCCGTCCGAATCATGTTAGCAATTGCGCATTTTATGATTATGAAATTTGGCAAATGGATGTAAAGACTGCATTCTGAATGGATTTACGGAAGAAGAGTTGTATATGATGCAACGAGAAGGTTTTATCGATCCAAAGGAGCTAACAAAGTGTGCAAGCTCAGCGATCCATCTATGGACTGGTGCAAGCATCTCGGAGTTGGAATAAGCGCTTTGATAGTGTGATCAAAGCATTTGGGTTTATCTGAGACTTTTGGAGAAGCTGTATTTACAAGAAAGTGAGTGGGAGCTCTGTAGCATTTACGATATTATATGTAGATGACATATTGCTGATCGGAAATGATATAGAATTCTGGATAGCATAAAGGGATACTTGAATAAGAGTTTTTCAATGAAAGACCTCGGTGAAGCTGCTTACATATTGGGCATTAAGATCTATAGAGATAGATCAAGGCGCAATTGGACTTTCACAAAGCACATACCTTGACAAAATTTTGAAGAAGTTCAAAATGGATCAAGCAAAGAAAGGGTTCTTGCACGTGTTACAAGGTGTGAAGTTGAGTAAGACTCAATGCCCGACCACTGCGAAGATAGAGAAAATGAAAGATGTTCCTATGCTTGACCATAGGCTCTATCATGTATGCAATCTTGTGTACCAGGACTGATGTGTGCCTTGCTATAAGCCTAGCGAGGAGGTACCAAAGTAATCGAGAGTGGATCACTGGACAGCGGTCAAGAACATCTGAAATACGAAAAGGACTAAGGATATGTTTCTCGTATATGGAGGTGACAAAGAGCTCATAAATGGCAGTTACGTTGATGCAAGCTTTGACACGATCCGGACGATTCTAAATCGCAGACCGGATCGTATTTACACTAAGCGGAGGAGCTGTCGGTTGGTGCAGTTCTAAACAAAGCGTCGTGGCGGGATCTACATGTGAAGCGGAATACATAGCAGCCGGAAGCAGCTAATGAAGGATGCGGATGAAGGAGTTCATATCCGATCTAGGTGTCATACCTAGTGCATCGGGTCAATGAAAATCTTCGTGACAATCTTGGAGCAATTGCCTTAGCGAAGGAATCCAGATTTCACAAGAGGACCAAGCACATCAAGAGGCGCTTCAATTCCATCGGGACTTAGTCGGTGGGAGACATAGAGATTTGCAAGATACATACGGATCTGAATGTTGCGAGACCGTTGACTAAGCCTCTTCCACGAGCAAAACATGATCAGCACCAAGACTCCATGGGTGTTAGAATCATTACTATGTAATCTAGATTATTGACTCTAGTGCAAGTGGGAGGCTGAAGGAAATATGCCCTAGAGGCAATAATAAAGTTATTATTTATTTCCTTATTTCATGATAAATGTTTATCATTCATGCTAGAATTGTATTAACGGAAACATGATACATGTGTGAATGCATAGACAAACAACATGTCACTAGTATGCCTCTACTAGACTAGCTTGTTAATCAAAGATGGTTATGTTTCCGACCATGAACAAAGAGTTGTTATTTGATTAACAAGGTCACATCATTAGTAGAATGATCGATTGACATGACCCATTCCATTAGCTTAGCACCACGATCGTTTAGTATGTTGCTCTGCTTTTATCCATGACTTATACATGTTCACTGTAACTATGAGATTATGCAACTCCGTTTACGGAGGAACACTTTGGGTGCTACCAAGCGTCTAGCGTGGCTGGGTGATTATAAAGGAGTACTACAGGTGTCTCCAAAGGTAGATGTTGGGTTGGCGTATTTGAGATTAGGTTTTGTCACTCCGATTGTCGGAGAGGTATCTCTGGGCCCTCTCGGTAATGCACATCACTGAAGCCTTGCAAGCACTACAACTAATGAGTTAGTTGTGAGATGATGTATTACGGACGAGTAAAGAGACTTGCGTGCGAGATTGAACTAGGTATTGGATACCGGCGATCGAATCTCGGGCAAGTAACATACCGATGACAAAGGAACAACGTATGTTGTTATGCGATCGACCGATAAAGATCTTCGTAGAATATGTAGGAACCAATATGGGCATCCAGGTCCGCTATTGGTTATTGACCGTGAATAGTTCTAGGTCATGTCTACATTGTTCTCGAACCGTAGGGTCCATGCAGCAAGGTTTCGATGGCGGTTATTATGAGTTTATGTATTTTGATGTACGAAGAAGTTGAGTCCGGATGTGATCACGGACATGACGAGGAGTCTCGAAATGGTCGAGACATAAAGATTGATATATTGGAAGCCTATGTTTGGAGTTGAATGGTTCGGGCGAAAGCGGAATTCTGGGAATCAAGGGAGGTTCGGAACCCCGGGAGGTAAATGGGCCTCGGTGGGCCTCGAGGAGAAGAGGAGGGGCCGGCCAGGAGGTGGCGCGCCCTCTCCCAGTCCGAATAGGACAAGGAGGCGGCGCCCCCTCCTCTTCCCCTCCCCAATCCTAATCCAACTAGGAAGGGAGTCCTACTCGGTGGGAGTAGGACTCCTCGGCAGCGCCTCCTCTAGGCGGCCGGCCTCCCCCTCCCTCCTTTATATCTGGGGCAGGGGCACCCTAGAACACACAAGTTTGATCTTTGGATCGTTCCTTAGCCGTGTCGGTGCCCCCTCCACCATATTCCACCTCGGTTATACCGTCATGAAGCTTAAGCGAAGCCTGCTTGATGAAACATCAAGATCGTCCTGCGCCGTCGTCTTGTGGAACTCTCCCTCGACACTCGGCTGGATCGGTCTGAGGGCGTCATCGAGCTGTCGTGTGTCAAGAACTCGGGCGCGAATGCTTGGCGCCGGGATCGGTCGGATCGCGAGGAGAGCGTCGACTACTTCCTCTCGTTGTGATCGCTTCGCCGGGTCTCACATGAGGGTGCGTAGACAACACTCTCCCCTCTCGTTGCTATACATCACCATGATCTTGCGTGTGCGTAGGAAATTTTTGAAATTACTCGTTCCCCAACAGTGGATTAATTAAGTTAATTAATCATGTTTAATTAATCTAATTAACTAGTTAGTTTACTTAAGCGATAATTAGTTTAACCTAAACCCTAATCAACCTAACGATGTATGGTGAATTGGGTCCCCACTTTGGGCCCACCGTCGGTTGACTAATCGACACCTCATTGACTGCGATGCCATCTTGATGTCATGATGACATCAACAAATCTTTATTATGGATAATGTTGAATTAAATTAAATTAATTAAAATTCTAAAAATGATTTAAATCTTTTAAAATTAATATAAAATAAACCGTAGCTCGGATGGAAAAACTTTATACATGAAAGTTGCTCTACAGCGGCAATCACGAATCGAATCTGGCCCGTTCATCATACGCGTCCCTAGCATAGTGAACACTGCAACATTTCACCTCCGGTTCATGTGGCGAAAACCACGAAACACCGGTGATACTTTCCGGTTGTTTCCCCTTCGCCGGTATCACCTACTACGCGTTAGGGCACACGAACACAGCGTATTGCCTTGTTACACTTTGTGATGCTTTGATTGCTCTGTTATTTATTGTGTTCCCTCTCAGTTACTTCTTTCCGGTGAACCCAGGCTGCTGGCGACCCCGAGTTCGACTACGGTGTTGGTGACTCGTCCTTCTTGCTAGAAACAGCGAGCAAGCCCCCCTTGATCACGGATATCGCCTATTCTTCTCTATCTTTGCTTGCATTAGAGTAGTGTAGCATGTTACTATTCGGTTACTCCTATTACATTGCATAATGCATCATTGTTGCTACGATCATTGATACCCTACCGCAATCCTAAATGCTTAGTATAGGATGCTAGTTTATCATCATTGGCCTACATTCTTATCGGTATGCCTTGCTATACTATTGGGCGTGATCACTAGGAGGTGATCACGGGTATATACTATACATACATACATACATACTCTTCATGCGAGATGGTGACTAAAGTCGGGGCAGCTCGATGAGTACCCATAAGTGATTACGATGAAATTTGAAAGGGCCAGTGGCTCCATCCGGTAGAGGTGGGCACAGGTTCAGCGGCCCCCTGTTACTTTGTGGCGGAGGCGGCAGGCAGGTTGAGACCACCTAGGAGGCAGTGGGCTGGCCTGTTCGGTGCATGGATACTTAACACATGCGAGATCTGGGTATTTGATCGAGTGCGGCCATTTGGTCTATCGCACTAACCATCTCTGGGGGAGTAGTTATGGGTATCGGCGTCGTGGTATCGGCGAAACCTTCTGACATCGGCGGTGCGGGCGGATTGGGCGTAAGCTGCTCTTGTATTAAGGGGCTAGTTCTACTTTCGGCCGCCCTACTTAGCGTCTTGGTGTGCAATGGGCGATGGGCGGACCCTGCGCCATAGGAGTTAGACGGCGTCTTGACCTCTGTTAGGTCTAGGTGGGGCTGCGGCGTGTTGATCTTCGAGGCGGGCATGACCGAGGAAGTGTGTCGGCCAAATGGGATCGAGCATGTTGGGTTATGTGGTGCACCCTGCAGTGATTAATCTATTGAATAGCCGTGTCCCTCGGTAAGGGCGACCGGAGTTGTACCTTGACCTTATGACAACTAGAACCGGATACTTAATAAAACACACCCTTCCAAGTGTAGATACAACCGGTGATCGCTCTCTAGCGAGGCTGACGAGGAGAGGATTGCGGGTAGGATTATGCTATGCGATGCTCTTGGAGATGCTACTTGGAGATGCTACTTGGAGATGCTACTTGGAGATGCTACTTGGAGGACTTCAATCTACTCTCTTCTACATCTTTGCCAAGGCGGGCTGCAAGCGTAGTCTTCGATAGGACTAGCTATCCCCTCTTATTACGGCATTCTGCGATTCAGTCCAGCGATATGGCCTCCTTACACATATACCCATGCATATGTAGTGTAGTTCCTTGCTTGCGAGTACTTTGGATGAGTACTCACGGTTGCTTTCTCCCCTTTTTCCCTTTCCTTTCTTTACGGTTGTCGCAACCGGATCTTTGGAATCGAGGCAGGCGCCACCGTCGGCGGCGACCCCTAATACCTGGAGGTGCCTACTACTACGTGCAGCCCGTTGGCGACGACCGGGAGTAGTTAGGAGGATCCAAGGCAGGAGGCTTGTGCCTCTTTCAATCTGTATCCTAGTTTGTGCTAGCCTTCTTAAGGCAAACTTGTTTAGCTTATATGCGTACTCGGATATTGTTGCTTCCCTGACTTGTCTATGATCGAGCACTTGTATTGAGCCCTCGAGGCCTGGCTTGTATTATGATGCTTGTATGACTTATTTATGTTTTAGAGTTGTGTTGTGATATCTTCCGTGAGTCCACTGATCTTGATGATGTCCGGCAGGTTAACTGTCCAGCTCCTTGCGGAAGACCCAGCGGGGCCCAATGATCTAGAGGCTCTTGGCTCGGCGCCTTATGTGGTGCGGAGAAGAAAACAATTAGAAGGCCATGGGAACTCGAAGGAGTTCGGCGCCCGGTGTTGTCGGACTCATCGCCACGGCGACTCGAGGCGAACTCCTCCAGCGAGGCCGGGGAGGAGGAAAAAGAGCTTCTCCCGGTGAGGTAGAGAAGAAAGGAAGGCCTCCATTTGGGGAGGCTGGGCCATCTGCAGAATGGAAGGACCCTTCCTCCGGACTACTCCTGCATGACAGCTGGCGAGGAGGTGGCCTCAGAGCTAAGCCCTGGCGACATCGTAAGTGTCTGGATACGAGAATAATTCATGGCATTTCATTTGTCGCATAGAATCTCCTAACGCCGAATACAACCACGCAGCCCGCCCAGGGCCGGGCTCGATATTCAACAGCGGCTCCTGGCTCCGTCGGGCGTGAATAGTACTTCACTTCGGCCGCCTCCTCTCCTCATGCTTGGCGTGTGGTGGGGTCCCAAAGGGGCCCGGCCAAGAGGAGGATGAGGTCCGGAGGTGCCGCCAAGCAACCTCCGGACTTTGGGCATGAGGGATCAACCCCAAGGGTTACGAGTTGACCTAGGCGGACTCTGCCGGAACCTTTAGTGGTTCAGTCCGTGGCGACACCTTCATAAGAAGGCGAGGCTGCGACTGCCGGTGACCTTCCGGCCGGAGGCACGGATAATTGCTAGGCGCTCAATGGCGCTGCATCGACGAGGCACCGCCTTGTTATGAGTGCGGTGATCGAAAAGATTCAGTTGCTAAGGCGGGCTGACTAAAGCTGTACCAGCCTTCTAACGAGCTTTGAGGTGTGTAATTAGGATATGTAACAATAGTACCGCATAGGCGGTAGCCACGATGCTCGGTTTGGTGTTGGAAAGAAAAGCGGGCGAGGATCTAAAAGATATACAGAAGTCTAACATGAGCATGTCAATATGGGAATGCAGGCTTTATGACTTGACCTCTGCCGCCTTGTTGCGGAGGTCAATGCATTGAAGCCGAGCCTCGGCGGTCAGAAACAGGCTCGGCCGTGCAAGCAACTTCGAGGACAAGGAAGGTCGATAATACCTTATTAAAGTAATACCTTATAGAAAGGATTTGGTTGCAAAAATGGCGGGAATAGCGTGAGTATTGCAGGGGCCACGAGCGAGTGGCAACCTGAAGGAGGAGGTGTCAAGGCCAAAAAGTGCGGCAGCGAGGCCTTGAGCAAAAGAAGAAGCGAGGCGGCGGGTGGCGGAGTCTGTGAAAGCTCCAGGCTTCGTGGAAAAAACACGAGTTTGGGCGTTACTCGAACTTCGAGTCGAGCTCGCCTTAGCTCACTGAGAGTGCCAAAGCCGCTAAGGCGAAGCCCGAAGGCCCTCCGGAGATTGAGGCGATAAAAAGATAGCGGCGGGTAAGGCATTCTTCATGCAAAGCAAGCATGTAAAGTGAATTATCATTACTTACCCAAATTCGGAGTTCTCGGGGGCGTTCCCGAGATCTGCCCGTAGTGTGTCAAGCTGCTGCGCGTTCTACCGAGGAGGAGGAGCTCGGCGGAAAAGGTGTTCTAGTCTCAATATCTTTGAGGCGGACATCCGGTGCCTGGCGACCAGGTGAAGCGGCTGGTCGAGCTCCTAAAAGTGGCGAGCAGGCCATGAAGAACCTCATAGTTGGTGTGTCTGAAGAAGCCATGCACAGGAGCTACTTCGGTTTGGTGCGGTGGTGGTGGGCCTTTGTCCATGAATTGAAGTCATCAGCGTTAAAATGCTGCATTGAAGGTGCCGTCGGGCCTTCCGCTAAAGTGCACTAGGGCAAGATGGGCCGAGAAGCTTGTGACAGACAGCGCCCGCCGGGCAAAGAAATGTCCTTGCGCCGAGATGTACTATAAGGGTGTCTGAAGGGTGCCGCCTTATAGCGGTGAGTGCTCAAAGATGTACTTTTGAGTAGACTAGCATTTGTTATCTGTCACGTTGAAAACTTTGTTCATATGTGCTAAGCAATCTTTGTTAATTTAAAATATTACCTTCAATGCGGCCGTTTATCAAATTTGAGAGATGGCAAGTCGTTGGCTTCAGCCCCCATGCCCACAGTCTTTGGGGTGTTAGGGATAAACTTGGCGCTCTTGTTCCCATTCTTGGGTCCTTGAGAGTCGCTCAACAACGAACAAAGGCAACAGGCTATAATGCTTGAACACTCCCACTTAGCCATAGAATTCTATAATTTTAAATTTAGTGAAACCCCTAGTGTTGAGAGGCCCGAATTGAGGCGCTATCACGCTGGGCGGACAAAGCCGACTCCTCGCTCTAGCGGCATAAGTCTTGAGGGACTCGAAAAACCTCTCGAGCAGCGACCGGCTCTCGCCCTATCATGGCCAGTCGGTTTAGCTTTCTCCTTTGAGGTGCTCAACCCAGCTCAGCGGGGCACAATCAGCGGTGGTTCTCCGCCAGCTACCTTAGCCAATATAGCAGGCGTAAGGTACCAAAACATGGGGCGGGCAAACCCAACTATTGACCCAAGACATGATTACGAGTGATGCATATAATGCTATAAGTTCAGGTGCCGCACTAGTTAAAGTGTTTGGACTTATCACACCATATTTTGGGGTACTTAAGCCCTGGTGTATTTGGCGTACCAAAAGCGTCTGGATGCAACATGTCATAAGTGAACATATCTGAGATAGAAAAGGAATGCAATAATAGGCAAGCGATGCATTGTTTATTCAAAAAATCTTGCAATGAAAGCGAGCGATGCAAATAGTCACGATAAGCAAGGGATGGGACTATTTAACATGTCCCCCTCGAGGGGGTAGGCTGCGGGATGGTATGTAAAACAAGGTATCTGCTGCTCGTAATAGAGACCACTGGACACTCGGCGTAGCTTTTACGCTTCCACATTTGTTGCATCATGAGTTCGGCAATTCTCTTGCCCGGACGGTGTCGATGTCAAAACCGGCGGATCTCGGGTAGGGGTCCCGGCTGTCGTCTAGGTGGATGGTAACAGGAGACAAGGGACACGATGTTTTACCAGTTGGGCCCTCTCGATGGAGGTAAAACCCTACTTACCTTGATTGATATTGATGATATGGGTAGTACAAGTAGATCTACCACGAGATCAAGGAGGCTAAACCTAGAAGCTAGCCTATGGTATGATTATTATGTGTCTGTGGACTAAAACCCTCAGGTTTATATAGACACGGAGAGGATAGGGTTACATAAAGTCGGTTACAATGGTAGGAGATCTACATATCATGTGTCGCCAAGCTTGCCTTCACGCCAAGGAAAGTCCCATCAGGACACGGGGCGAAGTCTTCAATCTTGTATCTTCATAGTCTTGGAGTCCGGCCAATGATGATAGTTGACTATCAGGACACCCCTAGTCGAGGACTCCTCGGTAGCCCACGAACCGGGCTTCAATGGAGCGAGTCCGTGGCGCATATTGTCTTCGACATTGCAAAGCGGCTTCCTCCTTGAATAATTCATAGAAGATTTTGAACACCGGGATAGTGTCGGCTTTGCAAAATAAATTCCACATACCACCATAGAGAATAATATTTACATAGGTTCAATCTCTTGGCGTATTTAGGTGGCATGACATCATGCCATGGCCAAGCCTTTATTCGAATCATTTTTATTGTTCCACCTAAGCGCGTTTAGCGAAGCGGTTTCCACGGCGCGTCTTGTCAGCGGTCGTGTCCCCTTATTCGGGTTTCTCATCAATACGGACGTGGGTAACCCAACGCGCCATTGATTGCGGCGCTTAGGAGATAAGAGAGTTTTACCAGGCTGGTGGGGACGCATAGTTTCATCCGCTCATATATAGGGGATAAGGATCCACCTTTTCACCTCGCCTTCTTCCTCCTTTGCTTATCCATCTTCGCGCTTTTCGAGCTCCAGCGCCCAAGTCCGCATCTCACCTCAACCTTCTCCAACCATGTCGGGGCCGGGAGGCAAGTGGATGGCTCCTCCGTCACGGAGGGCACATCAAGCTCACTAAGGCGGATATTTGTCAGCGATATCGCGCCTGGCTCCCCGACGAGGCAGCTCGTGCCCACCCACAGGCCCGTGAGAGGTGGTATTCCTTCCCCATTTCCTCGTGGGTGGGCTTCCCACTTCACCCCTTTGTCAGGGGCTCATGTTCTACTATGGCCTGGATTTCCATGATCGGCCCGAATTTTATCCTCAATATCTCAGCGTTAATCATCGTGTGCGAGGCCTTCCTCTGCATCCAGTCCCACTTCGGTTTATGGCTAAAGACCTTCAATTGCAAGCCGAAGGTTGTGAAGGGCAGCCAAGCGGAGTCTTGGAGGCGCCATGGTGGGCAAGATGCCCAGCGTCACTGGCTCGGCGCCGTGGAAACCATCAAAGGGTGGTGTCGGGGTGGTTCTACATCAGGCAGCGTGACCCTGAATGGGTGGCGGCCCCCAAATTCAGATCTGGCATCCCCAGCGGCTCACCTCCACGGAAGAAGGGCCTGCCGTGGGGGCGATTGAAAAGTGGCGGGACTCCAATCATGTCTCCAAACCCTAGTGAACAAGAAGCTCCGGCTTGTCAGCGTAATCCAGTCATGCTCATCGCGGATTCTCCCACCAGCAATGGGATTTCAACCTATGTGAGTTCGATCCGGCCTGCACGGACCTTGGGTAGGCTCTTGACACTCGTGCGAAGAGGCTGGAGAGTGCTATTCAAGGTGCGAGGCTCCGCATCCGCTAGAAGTGCAGTTCAGCTCACTTGCGTCCATTTGGCGAGTAAGCTATATTATCCTTTATGGGACACTTGCTTTTCATAGTTTGACTCTATGTGGGATCTAAACTCCCAATACCTTTACTTGAGCTGGCGAAGGCGTCGAGACGGGTTAAGCTGTCGCTCCCCTTCGAAGACCCAGCGGATGCCCGTTTAGCGAGGCTGCTGGTCCGGCGCCATCGTGGTGCGGGAAGAAACCAGAAAGAAGGCCACGGGAACCGGAGGAGTTCGGCGCCCAGTGTTATCGGACTCATCGTCAGAGTGACTCGGCGAACTCCTCCCACAGGGCGAGGAGGAGAAGAAGAGGCCTCTCCCGGTGAGAGAGAAGAAGAAGAAGGCCTCCCCAGCAGAGGCGAAGAATCAGAAGGAAGGACCCTTCCCCGGACTATTCCTGCGCGCCTCTGATGGCAGCGAGAGTGGCCCTCAAGGGCCAAGCCTGGCGAGATCGTGGCCGGACCCTGAATAACTCATAATTTTTCTTTTTGTTGCATTGCGTCTTCTAGCACGCGCATACAACCCTATAGTCCGCCCAGGATGATCTCCCGCCGTCGGCGGGTCCTTGGGATTCATCGGATGTGAATAGAACTTCACTTCTGACTGCCTCCTCCCCTCGTGACGCTGACAACGCCGAGGTGGGGTCCTAGAAGGGACCCGGCCGGGAGGAGGAGACCCGGAGGTGCCGCGGGGCAACCTCCGGACCAGGCGGACTCCGTCTCGGAACCTTTGGTGGTTCCGAGTCGTGGCGGACTTTCGTAGAAAAGGCGAGGCAGCGATGTCGGTGACCTCCGTCCAACGGGCGCGGATAACTATTTGGAGCGCTCAGCGGCACTTCCATCGGCGAGAACACCGCACCGTCATGAGTGCGGTGATTGAAGAATCCGATCCACCAGGCGGGCTGACCAAAACTGCGGTGACCTTCTAACGAGGCTTTGAGGTAAGGATCTTTTTAAGATATGTAAAGTAGTACCGCATAGGCGGTAGCCACGATGCTTAGTTTGGTGTTAGGAAAGAAAAGCCGGTGAGGATCTAAAAAGATACGTGAGAGTCTAACACAAATATGTCAATATGGGAATGCAGGCTCTATTTCTTTGACCTCTGCCGCACCCTCTGCGGAGGTTAATGCCTTAAATAAGAGCCTCGGCGGTCAGAGGCGAGCTCGGCCGTGCCAAGAAGCAGCTCGAGGACAAGGAAGGTAAGTAACACCTTATTAAAGTCGTACCTTATAAAAAGGATTTGGTTGCAAAAATGGCAGGAATAGCGTGGGTATTGCAAGGGCCACAAGCGAGGTGGCAACCACGAAGGAGGCGGTGTCATGGCCGAGCACAATCTGCAGCGTGGCTATGAAGCGAGAGAAGCGAGGGAGCGGGCGTGGCGGAGGTTCAACAAGAGCTCAGGCTCTCGTAGAAAAACATGAGGATTTGGGCATGACTCGAAGACTCGAGAGTCGAGCTGCGTTCGCTCTTGAGTGCCAAAGCCGCTAAGGCAGCCAAAAGGCCCTCCGAAATCGGTGAAGAAGATAGCGGCGGGTAAGGCATTCTTCATGCAAAGCAAGCATGTAAAGTGAATTACATTACTTACGAATTGAGCTCTCGGGGCGTTCTTGAGATCTGCCTGCGGCGTGTCGATGTTGCCGTATTCTCTGAGCCGAGGAGGGAGCTCGACAAAGAAGGTGTTACGGTCTTAGTATCTTTGAGGCGGACATCGGTGCCTGGCGACCGGTGAAGCGGTGGTCGAGCTCCTAAAATGGCGAACAGGCCATGAAGACCTTATAGTTCGGCTATGGCCCAAAGCCATGCACAGGAGCTACTTGATGCAGTGCGGCGGCTGGTGGGCCTTTGTCCATGGGTTAGCGTCATCAAGCACTCGCCTATATTGAAGGTGCCGTCAGACCTTGCCGCAGCTAAGGTGCCTTCAGGGCAGGATGGGCCGAGAAGCTTGTGGGACGCACCACCGCTTGGGCAAGGAGTATCGCATGCACGAGATGTATCACAAGGGTGTCTGAAGGGTGCCGCATTATTGCTGGTGAGTGCTCCAAAGATGTAATCTTTGATTAAACTCAGCGTTTTGTTATCTGTCGCTGAAAACTTTTGTTCATATCGCTAAGCAACTTTGTTAATTTAAAATATTACCATACGTGCGATGCGTTTATCAAATCGAGAGAGATGGCAAGTGTAAACCCGGCCCCCATGCCACAGTCTTTGGGGTGTTGGGATAAACTTGGCGCTCTTGTTCCCATCTTTGGGTCCTTCTAGGGGCGCTCAACACAATGAGCGAGGCAACGGACTTATAATGCTTGAACACTCTCCTTAGCCATAGAATTCTATAATTTTAAATTTTGGCGAAGCCCCTAGTGTTGGAAGGCGGGTTTGGGGCGCTATCAGCGCTGGGCGGACAAAGCCGGTTCCTCGCTCTAAGCGGCATAAGTCTTTAGGGACTCAAAAAATCTCTCGAACAGCGACCGGCTCTCACCCCATCATGGCGGTCAGTTTAGCTTTCTCCAGAGGTGCTCACCCGGCTCAACTAGGGCACAATTGCGGTGGTTCTCCCAGCGCTACCTTAGCGATATAGCGGGCGTAAGGTACCAAAACATGGGGCAGGCAACCCCAACTATTGACCCAAGACATGATTGAACCGATGCATATAATGCTATAAGTTTGGGATGCCGCACTTGTGAAAGTGTTGGACTTATCACACCATAATTTGGGAACTTAAGCCCTGGTGTATTTAGCCGTACCAAAGCGTCTGGATGCAACATGTCATAAGTGAACATATCTATAAAAAGGAATGCCATGATAAAAGATGCATTGTTTATTCAAAAATACTGCAATCGAGGCGGGGCGATACAAATAGTGCGATAAGCAAGGGGTGGGACTGTTTAACATGTCCCCCTCGAGGTTAGCTGCGGAATGGTATGTAAAGCAGGCATAATGCTCGTAATGGAGACCACACGGATACTCGTCGTAGCTACGCTTCCACGGCTGTTGCATCGTTAGTTGGCGGATCCTTTGCGGGGGGCTTCTGAAAAGCGGAGTCACGAGAATAAGAAGAAGAAGAAAAAAAGAATGACCAATTCGGGATCCTGGTGTGGTTGATTCGCACTCTGGGTCTGCCGTGGTCGTGCCCTCCCCTATGCCATGGTATCTCGAGGCGTAATGATGTGCAGCGTGTGCCTGATCTCGCGATATCACGAGGGCTGGGGTTGGGGCCGCATTACTCTGCGATGCTCGAGCGTGCGGGTGGTCTTGTTGTAGAGTTACTCGGGCGCTTGGCGGTGTCCGTTAAACGCGGCGGATCGAGAATTGCCTTAGAGGCTGCTCTGTACTTCCGCGAGCATTGTATGCTCCTCCGTGCGGAAGATCGGTCGATGTTTCCGTTGGCCGTGATAACTCTGGAGGACTGGCATCTTGAGTTTGAGGTATGCATAGTGCGGCACGCATTGAACTTTACAAATGTCACGGTTCGTCGAAGCGATGCATGATAGCAGCTGCGAGCGGGACTATGTGAAGATTAACTCCTCGCCGGAAGTTATCCGGGATCGAAGACCACTTCAAGTGTGGTGAGCGGTACAATTGGCCTCTACACAGGTATGATGCCTTTAAAGGTCGTTTTGTGGGTTTAATCCTTGAGGGTCTATGCCCATCTTGCGCCTTTGTATCTGATAAAGCGAGTTCAACTGCTTCTTGCCATCCATCGAGGACTCTAGTGAGGTGAAATCCGTCGGCGATTGGGTCTAAAACCAATGCGGCGAATCCGCCGTGGCGGATATTGGTGGGAGTGGTCCCTTGATCGAAAGTGATCGGGTAGGAGGACCACGGATTGAACTTTAGGCGTGGCTCCATCGCGTATCGTCCTGGCTGCGCTTCCGCTCCCTTTGGGTATGTGGGTTGCGTATATCATGTTCACCGTCCGCACTTGTGGGGAATCCCTACATCCTCTATTGTTGGTGACGTGTCTCCTCCTCGTTGTAAGCTATACAGCCCTTGTCGTTGCCTTGACAATTAACACTGCACTGTTTGAACACAACAATCTCTGTTGGTGTGATTAGTAGCTTTTGAAGTGTCGTGTATCACGCACGGCGTCGAGTATCGATCCAAATTGGATGGTCTGGAGTAGTTCTTTTAAATGGCTTTTTCGGCCGGGTTTAGAGCCTCCGAATCCGGCGTTGTTGCCGTATCTTGATATTATCATTGTTAATCGGCGTTTGTGCTTATTGCGGCGCGACACCTACCGTGTCTTTGGTATCGAACTACGAGTTTTTGGTTAGGTTGTTTTCTTGGGCGAGCCAGCTATCTTCTCCATGAAGCGGGTCATGAGTGATGTAAGGGCTGCCATTGATTTGGCTTTTCTGTCCTAGGTGCGGGCCAGCCATTCATCGCGGATGTTGTGTTTGAAGGCTGCGGGGCCTCTGCATCGAGACGATCAATGATTTGATTTTCTTGGTTAGAACCGAGTCGAGAATTGTCGGCGATTCGTCTAGCTGCTGACTTATGTGGCTTAGGTCATGGCGTCGGTGGTGGCACATATGTGCCTGGAAGTTATCAAGGAATCGGCTTCAAGTCGTCCCAACACCCAATTGATTCTGCTGCGGGCTGTTGAGCCAATGCGAGCTGGTCCTTTAAGCTTGAGTGGGAGGTATTTGATGGCGTGAAGATCGTCACCGCGGGCCATGTGGATATGAAGGAGATAGTCTTGATCCGGACGCGGGGTCTGTTGTGCCATCGTAGGATTCGATGTTCACGGGTTTGAACCCTTCGGGGATTTGATGATCCATTACTTCATCTGTGAAGCATAGTGGGTGTGCGGCACCTCTGTATTGGGCTATATCACGACATAGCTCAAGCAAGCTTTGTCTCTTGTGCGGCCCGACCAGAATTGTTGTATCCGTGTGACGGTTGTAAATACGCATATATTGTGGGCGCCCACGCGATCCGTGAATTCGATCTTGATTGTCTTGCCTTATCCTCAATATTTCTCGCAAATCGGCGCATTCCCCGTGGCTTTGTACTTTTCGACGTCTTGAGTGCGGCTTTTGTGGAGGCCTAGAGGCCTCTCTGTCGCTGACCATGAGGTGGCGATCGGCCGTGTGTCTTGTTGGTGATGTAGGTTTATATGCTTCCTCCTCTAATCGGGGCAGCAGCTTGCGTTTAGGGAAGCTTTTGGAGGCGTTCGAGTTCGTACTCTTGACTGCGAGGACTTGATCCATCTGTCGGCTAGCAAATCTTGATAAGCTCTAAGCTGTTCTGCTTTTCTTGAGGCTGCTTGCGTGGCCATAAGCATGCGTTTGAAAGCGCTCTTGCTTGCGAGGATCCTCGAGCACGACAAATTAAATCGTCGTCGAGGCTTGCCTCGTCTCGGAGGAGGCAT
Organism: Aegilops speltoides; assembly: GCA_021437245.1. Taxonomy (NCBI): domain Eukaryota; kingdom Viridiplantae; phylum Streptophyta; class Magnoliopsida; order Poales; family Poaceae; genus Aegilops; species Aegilops speltoides. Next base: position 20,952 of record JAHHZJ010001685.1, read on the forward strand.
GTAATTATCGTCCTCTACCTCTTGGCTGCCGCTCTCGTGAGGCTGGCTTCTTCCGATCCTCCTATGCTGAATCTTCTTTGGAGGGTTGTCTTGGCACTATCCGGGGTGTTATTATCTCGGTGCGGAATCCCCATTCTTCTTTGTGGCGGGATTTGGAGCGGCGCCTTGGCCTTGCGCTTAGGCTGCTTTGGAGGGTCATCCTCTGCTGTTCCATCGCTGTTCCCATCCTTTGGGATGTCCACCATGTATATGTCGTATGAAGAGGTGGCTTTCCGATTGCTTGATGGCGCTGGTTCTTGATAAATCTCGGCATCGTCATCCATACCATCGATGTCTTGGTCGAAGTCTAGCATGTCGGTTAAGTCATCGACAGTGGCTACAAAGTGGGTGGTGGGTGGGCTTTGAATTTCTTCATCATCCGCATCCCAACCGTCCTGGCCATAATCCGGCCAAGGCTCTCGACAAAGAGACACTTTAGCGAATTGAGGATGTCACGAAAGCGAGTCTTTGAAAGATGTCGTGGCGGTGAACTCCATGATCGGCCTTGTCGGATTCGATTGGTAGGAGGCGGAAGGTTGAGTCCGGGAGAGTCGGCACCTTGGAGTCCACGAGCTTCATGAGGGGCGAAGTCGGTATTCGACTCCATCGCCGTAGAAGGTAGCAGCCCAGGTGGTGTCAACCACCCATCCTCGGTTGGCGCCGTCACTCCGAACTAAGGGTGGGCGGACTCTTATCTTGACCTCGAGGGCCTTTGTCGGCGCGAGCTAAATGGTGCCCATCGAGATAGTCTTGCACGCTGGCTATAGCTCAAATCCGTCGAAGATCAAGTCTCTGCGGATGTAGGCCGTATAGTTCAAACTTCAAATCGACTGATGGCCAAGGCGTAGCTTCGATCTGCTCGGATGGCCAAGTGAATTGGCCCTTGATCTTGAAACCGCGAATCTGAAGATCTATCCGGGAGAAAAGTCTCACCCTGGACGCATTGTTGTTGATGATCGAAGGAGCCATCGGGCCTATAGTTGACGACAGAGGAACTCTCAATGAAAGCACCAATGTCGATTGTCAAAACGGCGGATCTCGGGTAGGGGTCCCAAACTATGCGTCTAGGCGGATGGTAATAGGAGAGAAGGGACACGATGTTTTTACCCACGTTCGGGCCCTCTCGATGGAGGTATAACCCTACTCCTGCTTGATTGATATTGATGATATGGGTAGTACAAGAGTAGATCTACCACGAGATCAAGGAGGCTAAACCCTAGAAGCTAGCCTATGGTATGATTGTTATGTGTCCTATGGACTAAAACCCTCCGGTTTATATAGACACGGAGAGGGCTAGGGTTACAGTCGGTTACAATGGTAGGAGATCTACATATCCGTATCGCCAAGCTTGCCTTCCACGCCAAGGAAAGTCCCATCCGGACACGGGACGAAGTCTTCAATCTTGTATCTTCATAGTCTTGGAGTCCGGCCAATGATGATAGTTCGGCTATCCGGACACCCCCTAGTCCAGGACTCCCTCAACAGGGCTTCTGGAAAACGGAGTCTTGAGAATAAGAAAAAAAAGAGAATGACACAATTGGGAGCCCCTGGTGCGGTTGACCCGCTCTCCGGGCATGCCGTGGTCGTACCCCTACCCCTATGCCCATGGTATCTCCAGAGCGTAGTTATGTACGCGTGGTACTGGTCTCGTGATTTCACGAGGGCTGGGGTTGGGGCTGCATTACTCGCATGCTCGGAGCGTGCGAGCGGTCTTGTTGTAGAGTTACTCGGGCGGCAGCGGTGTCGGGGCGTTTAATAATCGGACTCGAGAATTGCCTTAAGAGCGCTTTGTACTTCGCCCGCGAGGACGCCGTATGCTCCTCCGTTCGGAAGCGTTGATGTTCCATTGACCGTGATTACTCCTCGGGGCTGGCATTTTGAGCTTGAGGTATGTGTAGTGCGGCACGCATTGAACTTTACCGTCACGGTTCGTCAAAGCGATCGCGTGATAGCTTGCTGCTTGAGCAGGACTATGTCGAATTAATTCCTCGCCGGAAGTTATCGGGGATCGAAGACCACTTGAGTGTGGCGAGCTGTCTGGTTGGCCTCTACACAGTATGGCGCCTTTAAAGTCGTTTTGTAGGTTTGATCCTTGAGGGTCTATGCCCATTTTGCGCCTTTGTATCACAGTAAAGCAGGTTCGAATCTCTGCCGCCGTCCATTAGGACTATAGTGAGGTGAAATCCGTCAATGATTGGGTCAAGAACCAATGCGGCGAATCCGCCATGGCGGATGCTAGTGGGGTGGTCCCTTGATCAAAAGTGATCGGGCGGGAGGACCATGGGTTGAACTTTAGGCGGTGGCTCCATCACGTATCGTCCTCGATTGCTGCTTCCGCTCCCTTTTGGGTATGTGGGTTGCATATATCATGTTAAGCCATCCGCACTTGTGGGGAAAGCCATACATCCTCTATTGTTCGTGGCGGGGCTCCTCCTTGTCATCGCTATACAGCCCCTTGTCGTTGTTTTCGGCATTTATCTTGCTGCTGCTTGAACACCCAATAATCCTGCAGGTGTGGTTGGCTGGTTTTTGAAGTGCCATGTATCGCACGGCGTCGAGTATTCTGTCCAAATTGGGCGTGCCACAGTATTTCTTTTGAATGGCTTTTTCGTGACGGGTTTAGAGCCTCACGAATCCGGCATTGACTATCGTATCTTGATGTTATCGCCGATAGTGCAGCGCTTGTGCTTATTGCGGCGCGACCACCGTTGTTGTCCTTGGTATCCGAACTACCGGGGTTTTGGTCGAGTTATTCTGCGAGCTAGCCAGCTGTCCTCTCCAGCGAAGCGGGTCATGAGTGATGTGAGGGCTGCCATGGATTTGACTTTTCTGTCCTAGGTGCGGGCGAAGCCACTCGTCGCGGATGTTATGTTTGAAGGCTGCAAGGGCCTCTGCATCCGGACAATCGATGATTTGATTTTCTTGGTTAGAACCGTGTCGGTGTCGGCGATTCATCTAGCTGCTAAATTATGTGGCTTAGGTCATCGACATCTGGTGGTCGCACATATGTGCCTTGGAAGTTATCAAGGAATGCGGCTTCGGTCTTCCCAACAACCAATTGATTCTGGCGGCAAGTTGTTGAGCCAATGCGAGCTGGTCCTTTAAGCTTGAGTGGGAGGTATTTGATGGCGTGTAGATCATCACCGCGGGCCATGTGGATGTGAAGGAGATAGTCCTCGATCCAAACCCACGGGACTGTTGTGCCATCATATGATTCAATGTTTCTGGGTTTGAAACCCTTGGGGATTTGATGATCCATTACGCCGTGCAGTGAAGCATAGTGGGTGTCTTGGCGCCTCTGTATTGGGCTATATCCGGCGCAGCTCAAATGAGCTTTGCCCTCTTGTGTTTGGCCCGGCTGGAATTCTTTGTATCCGTGTGGCGGATGTCATCACGTGTTGTGGGCGCCCGCGATCCGTAGATCGATCTTATTTGTCTTGCCTTGTCCTCAATATGTCTCGCAAGTCTGGCGCATTCCCCGTGGCTTTGTACTTTTCGGCGGCAGCCGGGGTGCGGCTTTAGCGGAGCCTAGAGGCCTCTGTCGCTGACCACGAGGTGGCGGTCGGCGCGTCATGCCTGGTGATGTAGGTTTGGGTGCTTCCTCCTCTAAGTGGGGTCCTGGCTTGCGTTTTAGGTAGCTCTTGGAGGCGTCGAGTTTGTACTCTTGGCTGCAAGGACTTGGTCCATCTGTCGGCTAGCAAGTCTTCGTCGGCTCTAAGTTCTGCTGCTTTTTCTTGAGGCTGCTTGCCGTGGCCATAAGCCTGCGGCAAGCGCTCTTGTTCGGCCGGGATCCTCGGGCACAGATAGGATTCGTTGTCGTCGAGGCTTGCTTCATCTTGGAGGAGGCATATAATTATCGTCCTCTACCTCTCATGCGCCTCTCTATCATGAGGCTGGCTTCTCCCTCCTCTGTGCTGAATCCTCTTTGGAGGGTTGTCTTGACACTATCTCAGGGGTGTTATTATCTCCGTCTTTGGAATCACCATTTTTCTTGTGGCGGGATTTAGGCGGGCTTGGCCCGACACTTGACAGGCTGTTTCTTGGAGGTCATCCTCATTTGTTCCATGCCATTCCATCTTTTGGGATGTCCACCATGTATATGTCGTATGGTGAGGTGGCCTTCCGGTGCCCTATGGCAGCTGGTTCTCGGTTGTCTCTGCATAAATCGTCCATACCGTCAATGTCTTCGGAGTCAAAGTCGAGCATGTCGGTTAAATCATCGACAGTGGCTACAAAGTGGGTGGTGGGTGGGCATTGAATTTCTTTGTCGTCCGCATCCCAACTTTCCTGACCATAGTCCGACCAGGGCTCTCTGATAAAGAGAGACTTTAGTGAATTCAGGATGTCGCCAAAGGAGTCTTGAAAGTTGTCCGTGGCGATGAACTCCATAACGGCGTAACGGTTTGATTGGCGAGGCGCGGGAGGTTAGTCCGGAGAGTCGGCACCTCGGTGTCACGGCTTTGCGAAGGAAAGGATGGTGTTGGCTCAATCGCCGTGAGATCGTAGCCCTAAGGCGGTGTCGACCACTCATCCTCGACCGCGAAGTCGGCTCGAGCTAGGGTCGGGGCGGACTGCAATCTGACCTCGAGGGTTACGTCGTGGCGAGCTAGACCATACCATCGAGGCGGTGCGGCGCTTGGCAGGCGTGGCTCGAATCCGCCGAAGATCAAGTCTCCGCGGATGTCGGCCGTGTAGTTCAAACTCCCAAATCGACGATGGCGGGCGTAGCTTCGATCTGCTCCGGATGGCCAAGTGAATTGGCCCATGATGCAAAGCCGCCCGAATCTGAAGATCTATCCGGGAGAAAAGTCTGCATACTGGACCCGTGTCGTTGTTGATGATTGAAGAAGCCATCGGACCTAAAGGTGGCGACCGGAGGAACTCTCAATGAAAGCACCAATGTCGATTGTCAAAACCGGCGGATCTCGGAGTAGGGGTCCCTGAAAGTGCAACTAATCCCGGGTGGTTTTGGTAATTAACAACATATATATCATTGAACTAATTGTTTCTTGAGAACATTTGAAAGTTCGATTGATATGGGTATGTAAATATTTGAAGATGTGGACCCCTCAAAATGCTAAGAAAACATTAGCTAAAGCTCAAGACTCCATTTTGTTTTAGTGATCCAAGATCACATTGAGTCCATAGGAAAGCCAATACTATTAAAGGGGATGAGGTTATGATGATGATCTGGTTGCTCAAAGTGCTTAGTGATTTATCTCCCAAACTATCAGCAATCTTTCATTCCAACATATACTCATAAGTAATCTAGGTCCCACCGATTCCATAAACTTCAGTCACAAGAGATGAACCACCTCGACCATATAGCCAAACCCTAGAAATTTCGGATTTTCCGATTCCAAACTCGGTCTCACGAAACTAGTGTTGCCAACCTACGTGACATACGTAATCAAATCGGTGTCACCGAGATGATAAAAGTCGGTCCCAAGAGAATGGCAAACCCTAGTCTTTGGAAGAATCGGACTAGCAAGAGATTGTATTTTCGGTCCACCAAAAATCCCAGCGTTCACAAGATTTGAACTTTCGGTCTCACCGAGTTGTCAACCAGTCGGCGAGATTGGTCAAATGTGTGTAGCAGTTGGATTTTATTGTGGAGCTATAAATACCCTCCACCTCCTCTTCATTAGTGGAGAGAGCCATCGAAAAGAACTACCACTCCTACCTTACATTTCGAGAAAACTACCTACCCTTGTGTTGAGATCAAGTTGCTCCACTCCCACCATATGAAACTTGATTTCTAGCCTTCCCAAGTTGCTTTCCACTCAATCCTTTCTTCCACCACAGCCAAATCGGTGAGGAGAGTTGAGTGTTGGGGAGATATCATTTGAAGCACAAGAGCAAGGAGTTCATCATCACCAACACCATCTATTACCTTTTGGAGGTGGTGCCTCCTAGATTAGTTGGGGTGTAAGCAGGAGCCTCCGTCAAGATGTGGAGTTGAACCAAGAAGTTTGCAAGGGCAAGGAGATCGCCTACCGTGAAGATCTGCCCGAGTAAGGCTAGTCCTCCATGGGTGTAAGCCATGATGGCATGAACAAGGTTGCTTCTTCGTGGACCCTTAGTGGGTGGAGCCCTCCGTGGACTCTCGTGGCCGTTACCCTCCGTGGGTTGAAGTCTCCATCAAGCGTGGATTGGCGATAGCACCACCTACTCGGAACCACGAGAAAAATCTCCGTGTCTCCAAATTCGTTTGCTCTTCTCCACCTCTCCTTTACTACATGTGCAATTTACTTTCCGCTGCCATTACTCTAGAATTGCATGTGTAGGGTGATACTTGACTTGGTCATCATTGTGAACTTGCTAAAAACTTGTCCTAATCAAAAGGCAAAACTTTTAAATTGTCAAGTAGTCTAATCACCCCCCCTCTAGACATACTTTCGATCCTAAAGTCCCGAACTGTGCGTCTAGGCGGATGGTAACGAGGCGAGGGACACGATGCTTTACCCAGCTTGGGCCCTCTTGGTGGAGGTAAAACCCTACTCCTTCTTGATTAATATTGATGATATGGGTAGTACAAGAGTAGATCTGCCACGAGATCAAAGAGGCTAAACCCTAGAAGCTAGCCTATGGTATGATTGTTGTTAGATCCTCTGGACTAAAACCCTCCGGTTTATATAGACACCTAGGAGAGGCTAGGAGTTACAGTCGGTTACAATGGTAGGAGATCTACATATCCGTAATGCCAAGCTTGCCTTCCACGCCAAGGAAAGTCCCATCCGGACACGGGACGAAGTCTTCAATCTTGTATCTTCATAGTCTAGGAGTCCGGCCAATGGTGATAGTCCGGCCATCCAGACACCCCCTAATCCAGGACTCCCTCAACCGCCAAAGCACGTCAAGCGGTAGTACCGCTCCCCGAGCGGTAGTACCACTTGTGGTCTTCGGCTGTGATACCTTGATGGTTAGGGCTACTACGCCTCGACTCGAGACCGCTGTTTTTAATGTCGGGTTTCACGGTACTAATAGCGGCGATAGTGGCGGTAATACCGCTCGGCGGTAGTATGTAATACTTCTCTATGATAATACCGCTCTGAGGTCGAGACCTGCATGTCTCTCGTCGTGGCAGTACCCACAGGAGGGAGGCGGTAATACCGCTCTTGGTGAGAGTGCCGCCCTACCCAATGAGTAATGCCGCTCTGTCTTGTGGCGATTCGAGGGGTAACAGTTGGATTATTTCCCCACTATATAAAGGTGTCTTCTTCCCCAGCGTTGACTTACCTCTTCCCCAAAAGCTCCATTGTTGCTCCAAGCTCCATTTTTGCTGATATCTCTCCCTAGCCAATCAAACTTGTTGATTTGCTCGGGATTAGTTGAAAGGCCCGATCTATATTTCCACCAAGAGAAATTTGATTCCTCCTCTTATCCCTAAGCGGATCTTGTTACTCTTGGGTGTTTGAGCACCCTAGGCGGTTGAGGTCACCTCGAAGCCATACTCCATTGTGGTGAAGCTTCATGGTGTTGTTGGGAGCCTCAATTGTTGTGGAGAATTGCCCCAACCTTGTTTATAAAGGTTGATCGCTGCCCTCAAGGGCACCAATAGTGGAATCACGGCATCTCGCATTGTGTGAGGCGTGAGGAGAATCTGATGGCCCTAGTGGCTTCTTAGGGAGCATTGTGCCTCCAGACCGCTCTACGAGCGTACTTCCCTTAAAGGAAGGAACGGTAACACATCCTCGTCTCCACGGATCCACTCTTGGTTATTTACGTGCCTTTACTTTTGCAAGCTTACTTGTGTTGCTATCCCTTGCTTGCTTATGTGCTAGTTGTTATTGCATCATATAGGTTGTTCACATAGTTGCATATCTAGACAACCTATTTTTTGCAAAGTTGAAATTAGTAGAAAAGCTTAGAAATTGTTGGTTGCCTATTCACCCCCCTCTAGTCAACCATATCGATCCTTTCAATTGGTATCGAGCCTCGTCTCTTTATTAAGGACTTTGTTGTCCAAGAAGAGTATAGTTGACACCAGCGGCGGTGCGGAGGAGCACTCGGTGTGAATCCTATCTCGTCTCGACCCGATGGGGAACCTCGGTCTCGTGAGGAACTCAATGTGGCTCTAGACACGTTGAAAGACTCCATGGCGACCAAGGTTGAAAGCATGCTTACTAAATTTCTTGAAGGACTCAAACTGTCACCTCATGCCGATGAAAGTGGGTGATCCCACTAACAAGGTGACGGATGCTACCTCTAACAAGGGGAAGCTAACAGTGAAAAGAGTCCTTCTACTAGTGGTAGAAATGGCACCGGCATCTTTGCCCATGTGGAACCTCCAATTTATGGAGGACCGATTCCCTCTACTCATTTAAATCATGCCGGTCCTCCTCCTAAGTATGTGAAAAATGAAGATTTTGATTCTTGGGTTTATCGTTTCAAGCGTCATTTAAAACATGTGAATACTAATCTTTGGAGAATCATTGAAGAAGGTTTCTATCCTCATGACCCAAGCAACTTCACCCCTCAAGAAGCCGTGGATAATCAATTCAATGAGAGTGCTCTCTTCATCATCAAGATGCAACCCTTCCGAAGATCTCCCTCATCTTTGACCTCATGCACGTGGCTAAAGGCGCGTAGCAATGTGTTGTGTCTCTCTATCGAGAAGTGCTAGCATTCAACGCTCCAACTATGAAGTGGTGCAAGATGAAGCCGATGAGTTTGCAATGAAAGAAGATGAAGAACCTCGTGAGCTCTTTGAAGAGTGACCAAACTTCGCGGTCTCACTCGAGATCATGGAAGCAAGGACACGGATGACAATTGGATCAAGCGCAAGTTCCTCAAGTTCCTCAAGACAATTGTCAAGTAGTCTAATCACCCCCCCTCTAGACATACTTTCGATCCTACAAGTGGTATCAGAGCTTTGGTCTCCATTGGATTGGTTTCCATTGCATTGGACTCCATAAGCTTGGTTTCACAACCTAGGAAGTATGGCGTCTAGTGAGGTAATTTTAAAGTGAGGTCCTTACTTTGATGGTTCAAATTTTGCTAGTTGGAAGCATAAAATGAAAATGCATATTCTTGGACATAACCCTGCGCATGGGGCATTATTTGTGTTGGCTTGCAAGGTGAGTTCTTGAGGAAGGAAAAGTTCGGATCGTGAAGCTCTGCGGATGAGTTGCGGATGTTGCAAAACAATGCTCAAGCTTGTGACATTCTCTTCAATGCTTTGTGTCGAGGAGTTCAACAAGATCAGCCGTCTTGAGAATGCAAAGAGATTTGGGATACTTTGGTTGAAATGCGAAGGTGCCCGAGTCAGTGAAGGAATCAAAGCTAGATGTTCTTCAAGGTCGACTTGACAAGTTCAAGATGAAGGAAGGTGAAGAATTATTTGAAATGTACTCTAGGCTTGCTCTCATCACAAATGAGATTGCTGGCTTAGGAAGCAAAGAAATGACCGACCGATTCATCATCAAGAAGATTCTCGAGCTTTGGATGGAAAGTATGACACCGTGTGCACTTTGATCCAAATGATGCCAAACTACAAGAATCTCAAGCCTACGAAGTCATTGGAAGAATTGTTGCTCATGAGATGACACTTAAAGATAAGGAAGAGCTTCACAACAAGTCAAGTAGTGCTTACAAAGCTACAGTTGAAGCTCCCACAACCTCAAGTGACAAGCTGGTTTCCAATGAAGAGATAAGCCTAATGGTGAAGAACTTCACAAATTCTACAAGAGTAGAAGCAAGGAAAGAAGCTCAAAGTCTAGATCATATGATGAAAAGAGATCTTCTAGTCGTGATCGAAACTGCTACAATTGTGGAAGACCGGACACTACTCAAATGAGTGTTCGACTCCCACAAGAAGAAGAAGAATCTCCAAGAAGAAGAAGCTCAAGAGAAGAGTCACCTCGGAAAGAGAGAAGGAGTAGAGATGATCGTTATGAGCGAAGATCCTCTCGGAGAAGCAAGGATTCGGAAAGGAAAGACAAGTCATCAAGGAGCTACACAGAAGAAAACATCAAGCTCATGTTGGTGAATGGGTCTCGGCTCCGACTCAGACAATCACTCGAAAGAAGCTATCACTCCAACTCGAATCAGTCAAGATGAAGGTGTTGCGGTCTTGCTCTCGTATCCTCCAACTCCAACTCCTATGACTTGTTTGATTCACCAAATGAGGAATTGGAAGATGCTTCATGGCAAAAGGCCCCAAGGTATCACACCTGAATTTATTGACTTTGATAGTGATGAGGATGACTTGCTTGGTGAAGATGAGCTTTTACATGACAAATCTAGTGAGCTTAGTAATGATGAACATGCTAGTAGTCTTTATAGTCGAGAAGAGTCGAATGACAATGCTATGAAGGAGATTGAGCGTCTAACTAAAGAACTAAACACTCTTAAGTTAGCTCATGAAACAACTCAAGAAGATCATAGAGAGCTCCTAAGATGTCATGAGAAGCTACGCGAGAAGCTCAATCTAGAGCAAGAACATGAGTTTCTAAAAGCTATCAATGGCGATCTTGAAAGAAGAGTTCTTCATATCTTGCCAAGCGACTTCTCTTGTCTAATTTCTTGCCACCTATTAAAACTAAGCATGACAAGCATAAGAAAAATTCTTCTTCTAGTAGTAACAATAATCATGCTAAATCAAATGTTGTTACTTCTAGTAATTCTCTTGATTCCACTAACAATGTTTCAAGCCAAGTTTCACTTGAGCAAGAAAATAGTTTATTGAAAGGGATTATAGAAAGGTGACTACAAGAGCCTTGCGGGAGCAAGAACTTTGAGAAATTGTTACTTAAAGCAAGGGAGGCAGGAAGAATCAAGGAATTGGTTTTGGCGAAAGTTCAGCGCCGAGGGTGTTCAATGGGAAGAAGGTCAATATCCCACTCCAAAGTTTGTTTCTCAAAGGAGAAGTATGACCCTACTTCTTCCAATGTGGAACAAGCTCAAGATGACCTTCCACCACAAGACCACAAGCTAAAAGGCAAGGACAAGCTTCAAGAGGAGATTGATGCATTTATTGAAGCACCCAAGGCCATGGTCAAGTGGGTTCCCAAAGAAACTTCAAGTTCTACTTGTCAAGCTCAACTACTACCCCAAGGATTCCCATCAAGATGATGTGGATCCCGAAGAAGAAGAACTAGAAAGTTCTTGAGGGTGACTCCGCCAACATATTTCACTCACATTCATTTTGGCAAGAACTTGTGCAATCTACTTCCACATCTTGCACTAGTTCATGGAGTCACAAACCCTCTTGTTGGTAAGTCAAGGGACAAGGTAATCATTGCATTCGTGGACATCATCTATTTTGTACTTCAATCTATGTCCATGGATATCCTTGTTTGTTCCTTGTGGGACTAACCCATGTAGGTATTGAAAGTGCCGAATCAAAGGATTGCTCCCAACTCTTGATGATCTTCATCAACATTGAGCATCCACATCTTCAACATCTACATGAAGTCTTCTCGACAACCCAAGGTTAGTTTGACCCTTTAAAGGGGTTCTCACATCAAGGGAGCTTTGCTCTAAAGAATTGAGCTAAAGCATCTTCAAATGATGTGAACACATTAATGCTTTATGTAAAAGTGGTAACCCACTTGTGCTTAAGCGATGAGTATGACCTATGATCAAATGTTCTCATTTGACTCCTAAATCAATATACTCATATATAGATGACCTAGTCATCGCCAAATTGTGTGATAGTAGCTAGTGTTTTGTTTGTGCATGTTTGACACATATTTCATTTGCTATCTTATTGAATTGAATCCGCCTTCTTCTTCTTATTCTTCTGAAAGTCTCCCAGGCGTGGTATCATCGGATCCACAAGGTCAATTTGTATCCATTTGTTGGAGCAGGAATGCCAACTACTCACTTCTTCTTGAGGATGAAGGTGCCATGGGTGATAGCGCCAGCCATTCCCTCATTGAAAAGAAAGCGCCAACCCTATATTTGGCATCTCATCTACTTAATTTAATGACATTCCATATCTCAGGAAGGAAAAAAAGCGAATGGAATTTCAGTCAAGTCTTTTTTTCTGCTTTATGTGAGCATGTTGGATGCATAATTTTATCCATTTGAGGACATCCATTTGTTGCTTTGGTCTTTTGTTTTTTTTCTTTTTGACCAAATGGATGGACAAGAATGCCTAAGTTCCTCCCCTAGCTATCTATGCTTTCCTGTCTCAAACTCTATTCATGCTTATATCACAAACTTTGATCAAGTCTTTTTCGGACAGACCGAGTGAGGAGCACTCGGAGCCACCGATCCGTCAAAAGCTTAACTTCCAAAACCTTCTAAGTATTTTCGGTCAAACCAATATACTCAAATCGGACAGACCGAAATCACTTGGATTGATCTAGGTTTTCACCTCGGTAAAACCGAGTTGCAAATTTCGGCGTGACCGAAGTGAGTGCTTCTTGCGATTAACCATCTCGGTGCCACCGAGTTTTCAACTTCGGTCCCACCGACTGGTGAAGTATATATACACGAGGGCAGTAGCGTTGATTCTTTCTTCAAGCGCCTCGCCCCCAAACCCTTCTTTGCCGTCGCCGTGGTCTCCGGATCGTCTCAAGTAAATGCTTTGTCGCCCTGCGCCGTGGTCTCCGTCGCCGTCAGCGGTCAATCTCACCGCGCCCGTTGCGCCGTGAAAACTCCACCAAGATAGGGTGAGTTTGATCCCTCTCGTCTTCAACCTCGATTCAATGCGATAGGTTTGCCTAGCTTCTTGACCGTTTGAGATCTTCCTATCCGATGATTTGTTCTTAGAGCGAAATTTGAGTAAAGTTTTAGGGTTAGGTTTCCGCCGAACACATCTCGGTGTGACCGATTCTACATTCTCGGATTGACCGATTTGGCCTCTGGCCATTGCCTTTGCACTTTTCGGTCCAACAGAGTTGTGCAAATGGTAAGACGAAATGAGGATTTAGTGAAACCCTAGTGTCCTCGGCTGAGACGAAACCCATTTCGGTCCAACGAAAGTGGTGTGAATGGTTTTGTTTTGACACTTGGATTCACGAATTTTAGACTCGGTCGGACCGAAATGCATTACAGTGAAAACCTAAAACTGAAATTTGAACTCATTCTTTTTGCAAAATCCTCTGCGGTTTGTGATAACTCTTCTATTACGCCTATACCTATTCTATTCACGGGTTGTCGGCCATATCGGATGCAAGTGACAGCGAACAGTCTGAATCACCAATTGAGATTCGAGGCGGGCACTAGTCACGAAGCAGCAGTTTTTACATGATGGTGAGAAGAGCACACCAAGTGGATTGCCTCCTGCGCCACCGGGGCGGGAAGAAGAGAATTACGATGAAGAGGATTACGACTTTGTTCTTTGAAGAAGAGATCACTTCTAAGCCTAAGAGGAAAGTGGTTGCCAAAAGAGCATCAAGGGCGACAAACCAAGAAAGGCACCAGCAAAGTAAAGAGGTCCACTTTGTTGCCAAGAAGTTGAGCATGGAAGAAGAAACTTGAGCAAGGTGAAAACTTCAAGAGGAAGAGGATAGTACATGATGAAGCGATTGATGATGATTACGATGAGAAGCACCCCAGCCTCCTCGAAGCCTAAGTTGATGGGAGATGCCATCGAGGCGGAGCACCTACAAAGTCAAAGCCATCAGCTCCAGGCAAAGGCAGCTCAAGCCAAACTGCTGCCAAGCCCAAGAAAGCAGTGAGAAACATTCACCTTGAGAGAAGAAGGACAATGTGCCACCGGTGAGTCGAGATGAGGCACATGTGTTCTGAAACTTCAGAAGCGCGATCCACAATGATGCTCATCCTCGAGCTGAAAACATGAAGGAAAGAAAGGACAAAGGTCTCGAGGCTATGGAGCAAGCTGATCCATATGCCACCGGGAGAAAGAGCTGCTGTTGACTCAAGGTTCCACACGAGAGCAACAAGATTTCTATGAGGCAGTGCTTATGGACAAGAAGCCAATTATTCTTGACACTAGATATGTTATTTGTGAAATACATCGACGGTGAAAACACAGAGACTACTTCTCACATGTGCATGAGAGCTTCTTTGCATGTGGAGTTCTTGATTTCGTTGGTCGGCAGCGACATGGAATGATGAGATGATCATGCAGTTCTATGCCTGACACATTTCTATCCGGATGGCAGAATTGTATGGATGGTGAAGGCGGAGATTCTCTTCAAGCTGTTGAAGAGTGGGCTGCCTTGCTGAATGCTCGGTATCAAGAGATGATGATGTTGATGTCTATGGAATCCCAAGAAAAACCATGAATCTATGAGGAACATGTACAATGAGGTACCAGCCAAGGATGTTGAGATATGGAAGCTTCGGCTCGATGTATCATCTTGAGCGGGTCTCCCAACCACAAACACAATTACGAGGCATACTTTGATGCCCAAGTGCAGAACCATCGCATGATAAGAGGCTATTCTATCAACATGCTGCATATTCTAGATCGAAGACACCTTTCAAGGTGATGGACACGATAGTCGAGACTATCAAGAGGACGAATGAGACCAAAAGAGGTCATGTGGGTTTGCCCGCACATTCGAGATGCTCATCAATGCCAAGTTTGTACGGGCACCTACTTGTTGGATAGACCCCACTTGCTTGCTGCTGAACATGAGGATAATGAAGTTGTGATGGTGAGGATGATCCCACATCTGTTGAAGGTCAAGCTAAGTGCAAAGCTGCCAAACAAGCTAAAGCTGAGAAGAAAGCAGCGGCGGCAGCTAAACCAAAAGCGTTGGAGAGCAGCTCCTTGAAGCTACCGGAGGATTGAACTACGCTTTGCGCATAATGCAGTCTCGGGAGAGTCTTGAGAGGATAGTTGAAGACAAGTTCCATGCTCTGGATGTCAAAGTGGTGAAGTGCAAGTCACCATCAACAAGCTTGAGGCAGACATCGAGGAAGCCAAGGGAAAGGCGAGAGCTCATGAAGGAGATCTGAGATGACCTTGTCGAGGATGACTATGAGCAGCTGCTCCGGTCCGCACAAAGCCAGATCATTGCTATTCGATGGCAGACCCAGAGACTCGCCAGCACCTCCACAGCTCCATCGGTTTCAGCTCCGGCTCCAGTGTCCACTCCTCCGGCTCCACGAGACTTGGCGAAGCCTTTGTAGATGCAGCTATCTCCACTCCATCAACCCAGGGCAGGAGCCGCTAGCGAGTCCCTAGTGGCGTTTAGCTCTATACCTTCGAACTTTTGGTAACTTGTTGCCAAAGGGAAAAGTGTATAGATCATAGGACTTCGAGAGAGAGTGCTCGCTTTTGCTCTCCGT
>JAHHZJ010001686.1:0-36244 GCA_021437245.1 Aegilops speltoides
ACTAAAAATGAAGGTTCCAAACACCCCAAACAAAGGACTCCTTTTTGTAAGTCATTGAGGGTGTAGAATGGTTGGAAATTACCTTATAAAACGGAAAGAAAATTGATCGGGTGGAACCCAAATGATTTTCCGGGGGGACCTTTGAGGAAAACTGAAAAGGGAAGCCAGAGAAACAAGGGGAGCAAAATTCAAAAAGAATCAAAAAAGGCAAAAGCCGGTGGTTGGAAAATAACAAAATTGGGCTTTTCTTGGAGAAGGCTGAATCCAAACTTCGAAAGGTTCTCGAATCCGGAATGATCTTCCTGTAGAGCAAGGTGTCCCGTTTATGAGTGGTGGATTGCTTAAACAAATTTGGAATCCAATCTAAGTTCAGGGGAGGGGTTTCCTAAAAATGAGAGGTTATTGCAGCCCAACACTTAAGGACGGGATTTCCGCGGCAACGAAGAAACCGGGCGGTTCAATCTGATTTGGCGATGAAGCTTTTTGGTAAGGGGGGTCTGTGGGCCTTATGCAGTCGTTGAACAAAGAATCGGAAGTTGCAGCTATTGAATTTGTTCCAAACCCATCTACGGTGCCAGGGTGATATAGGAAGGGGGAATTTCCGGCCCTTGGTGGAGGTCCGAAACCCTTCCTTGTTTCCCCTCCGGTCTTGGCCTATCTTGTTTTCAATTTCCTTGGGCTGGCCCTTAATAGGTTTGACCCTGGTGCCATGGAGATATATGAGTGCTTTGTTATTTCCCAAGCTTCATTGAACAAGGGGTTAAAGGTGATTCATCCTTTAACCGTTGGTCTTCATGCCATCCTCCTTGGTGTTTTGTAATGTTATCCTAAGCAGGCCTTCATTTAAGCCAAATGATCCATTTACGGATCAATTTCAGAATATTGAACATTCAAGGGTCTACGTTTTAATTGGCGTCTGAGTCTAGTTTGGTCGTTATTTTGTGGGCTGTAATTAAGGTATTGGCCTCAAAGTTTGTGCTTAGTTGGTCTCTCAGTGTTCTTGCGTGCTCGAGTCATCGGTCCTTGTGGTGTTGTAGGTGTTGATGTAGAGTCCATGGGGATGATGGAAGGATGCTCGCATCATATCCCTCCTTGAAAGGATCCGACCTCGGATCTAGATCTTCACACCATGGAAAGCGAGAGGTCTTTGGCGTTGAAGGTGTCGCTCACGTTGTACTTGCCGCTTGGTAGGTCGAGCTTGTAGCCGTTGTTGTTGTACCGTGCTAACATCTTGAAGGGTCCATTGGCTCGAGGTAGAAGTTTGGACTTGCGTTCGTTGAAGCGTTCCTTGCGAAGGTGTAGCCACGAGATCGCCTATGTTGAAGATGGGTTGCTTGTTGATGTTGAGCTTGGTAGCTAGTCGTTGTACTTGGCGCTCGATAGTGTTTCTTGTATCTTCATGCATCTTCTTGATGTAGCTTGCGGGCACTTGCGTCGATGTTTGTGCGCTCTTGTAGAGGTAGAGGTAGGATGTCCAATGGGAAAATGGGTTGAAGCCGTGAACGACCTCAAAGGGGACTTGCGGTTGTCGAATGTCTTGCGGTTGTAGGCGTACTCGGCGATGGGTGAACCGCCTCCACTCCTTGATGTTCTTCTTGATCAACCACAGCGAAGTAGAGTGGAAGCGTCCGGTTTGTCACCTCCGTTTGGCCGTCGGTTTGAGGATGGTATGCGGAGGAGAACAAGAGCTTGATTCGAGCTTGGCGCAAAGAGTTTTCAAAAGTAACTCAAGAACTTGGCGTCGCGATCGGAGGCGATTGGTGTGGTACTCCATGGGCATAAGATTTCCCTACAAAATAGATTTGCAATATGTGAAGCATCGTCTACTTTGTTGCAAGGAATGAAATGTGCCATTTTGGAAAACCTGTCACAACAACAAATCGGAGTCCTTTCCATTTTGAGTTCTAGGCAAACCAAGTACAAAGTCCATGCTAATGTCTTCCCAAGGTTGATAAGGAATAGGAAGAGGCATGTAAAGACCATGAGATTGATCTTTTGACTTAGCTTTGCGGCATGTTGAGCATCTTGTGGTGAAGCGTGGGGCGTCTCGAAACATCTTGGGCCAAAAGTAGTTCTTGGAGGCGTGGCGAAGGTCTTGTCGCGTCCAAAATGTCCCATGAGTCCACCTCCATGAGCCTCTTGCAAAAGTAGCAAACGAAGAGAAGACTCGGGTATGTAAAGTTTGTTAGCTCTCATAAGATAACCGTCCTTAAGGTAATATTGTTCCCAAGATGTATCGTCAAACATTTAGCATAATGAGGTGCAAAAGATGGATCACTAGCATACAAATCTTTGATGTGCTCAAAGCCAATAACATTCAACTCAAGTTGGGTGACAAGCGTGCATATCGTGAAAGTGCATCGGCAACTACATTTTCCTTGCCCTTAATGTACTTGATCACATATGGAAAAGATTCAATAAATTCACTCCATTTGGCATGGCGCTTTGATGTGAGGTGGAACCCTAATTAAGTCGATCTTTCACGTTTGGAGGGATCCTACGGAGGAACACGAAGAGAGCGGAAGAAGCGAGAGAAATCACGGGGAAGAGCAGAGAGACACTCAACCGACAAGGGATCAATCACACAAGGTCTAGATCATTGAAGCACGAGTGATACATGGTCCAAAATCAACAAAGGAAAGATACAAATGTAGCCGTTCTTCTCCGGAGGAGGTCTTGAATCACGAGGGATCTTCCCTTATAGGGGTCTTGAATCCGATGGATCTTCTCCTAGGCGGAGGTCACTGATCTCCGTGGAAGTACCGGTGGATGAGCAAAGGCTCTCACACACAAATATGAGCTAATCAATGCTAAGTCTCAAAGTGAGGAGAGGGGTCCTATATATAGAGTGCAGGGCGAAGGGTACATGGGCTCGGATAACCAAGCGCCTGGTGGCGGATGATCCGGACAAAGTCCGGATGATCCGGACCGGTCGAGATAATCCGGGTGGAGTACCGGATGAGCGGAGATCGGCTGGTGGCGGCGGCGGGCGGATGTCGGTAGGAAGTCCGGACGTCCAGGCGAGTCCGGATGATCGGGCTGGGTCCGGATGATCCGGCTTCAGTATGGAGGTTGTTGCCTTGGTGGAGTTAGCGGATCGTCCGGACCGGGTCCGGATCATCCAGCTCTGTCCGGATCGTCCAGACCTCTGTCCGGATCGTCCGGCCTCCACAGTACTTGGCTTTCTCCTCTCCGTCTTCACATGTCTTACCTTCCGATTCTCCTTGCTTCCAGCTTCTTCATAGTCGACTCCTTGGTGCTGAGTATGCATAGAGTTTCCGTTTGAGGTAGTAACCATGTCTCATGTGAATCGAAGGATAGTCGTGAGAGGAGTGATGTCACCTCGGTCTCAAGAGCTCTTGCGTGCTCGAGTCATCGGTCCTTGTGGTGTTGTAGGTGTTGATGTAGAGTCCATGGGGATGATGGAAGGATGCTCGCATCATATCCCTCCCTTGAAAGGATCCGACCTCGGATCTAGTTCTTCATCACCATGGAAAGCGAGAGGTCTTTGGCGTTGAAGGTTTCGCTTCGTTGTACTTGTCGGTTGGTAGGTCGAGCTTGTAGGCGTTGTTGTTGTAGCGTGCTAACACCTTGAAGGTCCATCGGCTCGAGGTAGAAGTTTGGACTTGCGTTAGTTGGGAAGCGTTCCTTGCGAAGGTGTAGCCACACTAGATCGCCTTTGTTGAAGATCATGGGTTGCTTGTTGATGTTGAGCTTGGTCGCTAGTCGTTGTACTTGGCGCTCGATGGTGTTTCTTGTATCTTCATGCATCTTCTTGATGTAGCTTGCACGGGCACTTGCGTCGAGGTTGGTGCGCTCTTGTAGAGGTAGAGGTAGGATGTCCAATGGGGACAATGGGTTGAAGCCGTGAAGCGACCTCGAAGGGGACTTCCGGTCGTTGAATGTCTTCTTGCGGTTGTAGGCGTACTCGGCGATGGGTAAAAATGTCTCCCACTCCTTGATGTTCTTCTTGATCAACAGCAGTAGAGTGGAAGCGTCCGGTTCGTCACCTCCGTTTGGCCGTCGGTTTGAGGATGGTATGCGGATGAGAACATGAGCTTGATGGCGAGCTTGGCGCAAAGAGTCTTCAAAAGTAACTCAAGAACTTGGCGTCGCGATCGGAGGCGATTGACTTTGGTACTCCGTGAAGGCGCAAGATTTCCCTACAAAGAGATTTGCAATATGTGAAGCATCGTCTACCTTGTTGCAAGGAATAAAGTGTGCCATCTTAGAAAATCGATCTACTACCACAAACACGGAATCCTTTCCATTTTGAGTTATAGGAAAACCAAGTACAAAGTCCATGCTAATGTCTTCCCAAGGTTGATATGGAATTGGAAGAGGCATGTAAAGACCATGAGATTGAGCTTTTAACTTAGCTTTGCGGCATGTAGAGCATCAGGTGGTGAAGCGTGAAGCGTCTCGAAACATCTTTGGCCAAAAGTAGTTCTTGGAGGCGTGGCGAAGGTCTTGTCGCGTCCAAAATGTCCCATGAGTCCACCTCCATGAGCCTCTTGCAAAAGTAACAAGCGAAGAAGACTCGGGTATGCAAAGTTTGTTAGCTCTCATAAGATAACCATCCTTGAGGTAATATTGTTCCCAAGATGTATCGTCAAACATTTAGCATAATGAGGTGCAAAAGATGGATCACTAGCATATAAATCTTTGATGTGCTCAAAGCCAATAACATTCAACTCAAGTTGGGTGACAAGCGTGCATATCGTGAAAGTGCATCGGCAACTACATTTTCCTTGCCCTTAATGTACTTTACCACATATGGAAAAGATTCAATAAATTCACTCCATTTGGCATGGCGCTTGTTCAATTTAGTTTGACCTTTTAAGTACTTAAGCGTTTCATGATCGGTATGGATGACAAACTCATGAGGTCTAAGATAATGTTCCCAATTATTTAGCTTTACGCACTAAAGCATACAATTCTTTGTCATACGGGATAGTTAAGTTGAGCACGGAGAGTTTTCACTAAAATAAGCAATGACTCGTTTTCTTGCATTAAAACTCCGCCAATTCGGTACCACTTGCATCACAATGGACCTCAAAAGTTTTGTTAAAATTGGGCAAAGCAAGAATTGGAGCATGAGTAAGCAAAGACTTGAGCTCATCAAAGGGTTGGATTGCAAGGTCCCCAAACAAAGGGTATTCTTCTTACTCAAAGCATGCAAAGGAGCTGCAATAGTGCTAAAGTTTTTTCTAAGCGGCGATAAAACACTGCAAGACCAAGGAAACTTCGCACTTGTTGTAAATTGGTGGGTTGGGGCCAAGTTTTAATTGCTTTGATCTTAGTTTCATCAACATGGACACCCTTGGAGGAGACAGCGAAACCCAAGAAAACCACTTTGTCAACTCCAAAAGTGCATTTCTTCAAGTTGGCATAAAGACATTCCTTTGAAGTGTTTGCAAAACAAGCTTAACGTGATCAAGATGCTCTTTCATGGTTTTGCTAAACACAAGAATGTCATCAGTAAACCACAACAAATATTCCAATGTATGGATGAAGTACATGATGCATAAAACGAACAAAAGTTCAGGGAGCTTCGACAAACCCATGGGCATAACCAACCACTCATATAAGCCAAATTTTGTTTTGAAAGCAGTTTTCCATTCATCACCCTCATGAATGCGGATTTGATAATAGCCACTTTTAAGATCAATTTTTGAGAAAAGTTGGCTCCACTAAGTTCATCAAGCATATCATCTAAGCGAGGAATGGGATGCCTATAAGCGCGCGGTGATAGCATTTATAGGTCTACAATGAACTGGCGGAAACTTCCATCGGGTTTAGGCACAAGTATAGCAGACGCAGCGCAAGGGCTCAAGCTTTCCGTACATGACCGTTGTCGAGTAGTTGTTGTACTTGCCATTGAATCTCCTTGGTTTCTTCGGGATTGACACGGTAGGGAGCTTTGTTTGGGAGTGGCGCTCCGGGGATGAGGTCGATTCGATGCTCAATGCCTCGAAGAGGAGGTAGACCCGGAGGTAGCTCATCGGGAAAAACATCTTGAAATTCCTGCAAAAGAGATTGAAACACCAAAGGTAGCTCATGAGTGGTGTTAGTTTGTGGTTCTCCATCCTTGCACACGAGGACAAAGTGCATCACACTCGATGGGTTCTCACACACTTCTCTCATCTCATGTTTGGTGGCTAATAGTATGAGGTTTTTCTCTCTAGGCGAAAGGCGCTCAAATTTGGCTTGTGGCTCTCACTCACTTTTGGTGGCTCACTTTCTCCTCTTTTCTCTTTGGTTGGTGGCTTGTTTGTCGGCTATCACTTGACTAGGAGACATGGGTCGTAGGACATATTCTTTGCCTTTCATCTTGAAGCTATAGTGGTTTGTACGCCCATTGTGGTAGACACCACGATCGAATTGCCATGGCCGACCAAGGAGGAGGTGGCAAACGGTCATTGGGACCACATCACACTCCAAAGTGTCTTCATATGCACCGATTTTGAAGGATACTTGGACCGTATGCTCAACTCCTGAGTCACTTAGCCATTGTACCTTGTATGGTTGCGGATGCTTCTTTTTGACCAATTGGAGCTTGGAGCATAGTTCTTCGCTTGCCAAGTTGTGGCAACTACCTCCATCGATGATGACCTTGCGGATCTCCCATTGATGCGGCCTTTGTGTGGAAGATGTGGCATCGTTGGTCTTCTTCTTGGTGATGTTGAAGTGTCAAGACTTTGGAGACAACAAGAGCGGGGCTTGTATCTTCATCACAAAAGACTTGATCATCTTCATCCTCGTTGATCTTGCGGTGCATGGCCACTTGCTCAATAGCGTCCATTTCATCTTCACTCATTGAGTCGTGGGTGCCATCATCGTTGAGTATCATGAGTGCGCTTGTTGGTGCATTCATATGACTTGTGGCCTCGGCCTTGTGATAAAACACTTGAAGGAGCTTGTCTTGCGGTCTCATCGGTTGGAGTAGATGATGAAGCCAGCGGCTTGGGTTGCTTGTAGTAGGAGGAGGACGACTTGAACTTGTAGAAGTTTTCTTGTAACTTGACTTGTCGTCGTTGCTTGGAAAAGGCTTGGTTGATGTCGAAGTTGGAGTAGTTGTTGAAGCTTGGTTGTTGGAGAGGCCGTATGTCTTGGATGAGTACTTGGCATACTTGAAGTCATCTTGCACTTGTCGTTCCACCTTTGTAGCTTGGTGCACGAGCTCAATGAGGTTGGAGTAGGGTTGGAAGTCGGCAATCTTCTTGATGGGATGGTTGAGTCCATTCAAGAATCGTGTCATTGTTTGCTCATCATCTTCCTTGACATTGGCTCGAATCATGGCAATCTCCATTTCTTTGTAGTATTCTTCAACACTCTTTGTTCCTTGCTTGAGGTTGTAGCTTCTTGAAGAGATCACGGTTGTAGTAGGTGGGCACAAAGCGTGCTCGCATGAAATCCATCATTTGAGCCCAAGTGGTGATTGGAGGTTCACCTCGTGCTTGTCGGCGCTCAAGTTTGTTCCCACCATATGAGCACATAGTCTTGGAACTCAAGTGATGCCATAGCGATCTTCTTCTCTTCCTCATAGTTGTGCAAGCGAAGATTTTGTCGACCTTCAATGCCCATGATAGGTACTCTTGGGATCATTGGTTCCATTGAACTTGGGCATTGTGAACTTGAGCTTGCCATAGCGATGTTCTTCATTGTTTTGAGGTCGATGTTGATGATGGCGTTCTTGGCGTGGAGGTAATCATCCTCATGTTGCTCTTGGCGAGGAGGAAGTCCATGATCAACTTGCTCTTGTTGACCTTGAGGTGAGGTTGAGCTTGAGGAGCTTGTGGAGGAGCTTGTTGGACTTGGCGTTGCGCCGCGTTGATGGTAGTTCCTCTCTTGTATTTCTTCTCGAAGGGCTTCCTCTTGATTCGCCTTCGCGATTGTGGTTGGCGAGGCTCGACTAGATGCTTGAAGGCGCGTTCGCCTCAAAGCTTGTGCTTAGCGTTGTTGTTGTTGAAGGCGTTGGCGTCGGCGTCTTGTTGCTCTTGGTGTCGGCGGCGCTCGTTCTTGTTCTTGTTGGTAGCGAAGGCGTTGTCGTTCTTGAGCTTGAGCAAGCGCCATTTGGCTCGATTGCGGACGAGAACTTCTTCATCAACTTGCTCTTGGAATTCTCGTCGTGTAGCGGGTTGCGAGATGCATAGCGGTCTTGGCCAGCGGCTCGGCGAAGAATGTGCGATAGCGGTGTACTTGTGCCGGAGAAAGTGATGCGGAGCATCCTCGGTCATCACCATGTCAAGAGTCCGTTTGGCAAGTGACACGTCGACCTCTACTTCTCATACATAAAGGTGAATCTTCTCCTTTACGTGTTCACTTGACCCTTTGAGGATGGTATACTACTTGACACTCCACTCGTGTGCATGCATAGGTATTGTCGGACTTCACGAATGGCGAGGAGAGTGCAAGCGCCAAGGAAACGCCTACACGTCTGCAAGGGAAGCGTGGAAGCGAAGCGAGCGAAGAAGGACCTACCCAGTCGAGAAAGGCGGTACTACCGCCCAAAGTAAGCAGTACTACCGCTCAAAGTACTACCGGCCAAAGCAAGCGGTACTACCGCTCAGCGGTACTACCGCCCATGAGTCGTACTACCGCCACTTTGTCTTGTGACCATGGCCTTTGGCCTTGTATCCCTCTCCACTTACCCCTTAGTGGCTTAGACTATAAATAGACCACCTCCACCTCCTTTCTAGGGTTAGCAAAGTGATAGCTCATTTGTATGTGAGCTTTGCTCCTACCTATCTCTACTCTTGAGAGAGAGACCACTACTCCATTGGAGGCCAAGACCTCCATCTAGGAGAAGATCTGCGGGATATCATCAAGACCCCTTGTGGGAAGATCCATCTAGGATATCATCAAGACCTCCTCTTGGAGATGAACCTTACCTTGTATCTTTCCTTTATTGTTCATGTACCTTGTGATCTTGTGTGTTTGATTGTCTAGTGGATGTGTGATTTGGACTTGTTCTTGAGTGTTTCCCTTGTGATTTCTCTCCGTTCTTCCCGTGTTCATCGTGTTCTCCGTGGGATCCCCTCAAGCGTGAAAGATCGGCGAATTAGGGTTCCACCTACATCATATGGTATCATGAGCCACGTTGATCACGTTTTTGGAGCCCCTACCCGTGTTTTCTAGCTTGATTTTGTTGTTTTCGTCCTAAATCGAAAATCCCCACCAAAAATAGCCCCCAAATTTTTTGTGATTTGTTGGTTTGATGATGTTTTGTTGATTTTGATCCATGGATTTGCTTGGTTTCAAGTGGATCTAGCATTCCCCAAGTTTTCCTCTTTCCATCCACGAAATCCATCAAATTTTGCCCCGAAATCATCCATTTCCGCCCCAAAATCGCGCTGGATTCGATCTGCGAAAAATCGACACGAGCAGTACTACCGCCCTGAGGCGGTACTACCGCTGAGAACCTCAAGCGGTACTACCGCCCTTAACGGTACTACCGCTAGGCCTGTTTCAGCGAAAGCGATCGAAAAATCCGACACAGCGGTACTACCGCCCTCCCAGAGCAGATACTACCGCCCAGCCAGTTTCACTTTCGAGTTTCACCGTTTTGCCCATAACTAATTCATCCGGAGTCCGTTTTTGGCGTTCTTTAGCTCGTTTTGAAGCTATTGACATCCCCATCCCACAAAAATACTACCAACATCATTTGACTCCATCACATTTGGGGAATTTTGGCATCTTTGCCTAGGGCTTCCACCACAACATCCGCATAACCACCACCGACTTCCATAACCTAACCCATTTTTTCCTTATAGCATTAGTGGTTGTTTGAGTTGTGATTTGAGTCTCCTAAGGTGTTTAGGCTACTTAGGGACGGTTGCTTCTTCATCAACCACCACCACATACCACTTCCACATAACCTTGCCCACCATACACTTGAAAACCCAACAACCCAATTGTTGTTTGAGCTTTTTGAGTTGTGGCTTGTGTCTCCTAAGGTGTTTGACTACTTAGGGACGTGTGCTTCAACTCTTACACGTGTATAACCCATCATCCCACTTCAAATTGCCTAGTGCAACACCACCGCTTTCGCTACCACCATTTGACATTTGTCATTTGAGATTTTGAGTTTGCGGTTTTCCGTTTCCTAAGGTGTTTGGCTACTTAGGGCGAGTCTCCATCATCTTGGTATCTACACCAAGAATACCGCCCTCATCATCGCAAAGGGCGGTAACCTCGACGACACCTTTGTATATTCCTTGCAATTGCATTGTTAACCCCTAGCCCATTTTGCGTTACTTGCCCATCGAGACTAGCCATTTGAGTATTGCCGGCAACGTTACTTGTGCACATTAGTGGTCCATACCTTCCATTGCATACATACCATATCATCTTGGTATCATATCATCCATTGTGCCTCAAGTTTGTTCCCGCATATACACAATTGTTATCTTGGTTTGTGCATTGTGCAAAAGTGGCCATAGGAAAAAAAAAAGGAGAAAAAGCTTTTAAGCAAAAAGAGAGCAAAGAGCTCGTGAGCAAGTGCCATATCATCATACCACATTGCACATAAGAGCCATACCAAAATCTACATCATATGATATCATGCTTGAGAGAAACAGGAAACATACATACATAGCATACTTGGGATAGAAAGAATATCCATTTGCATCTTATAGGTTGTGCACAAGTGTCGTATCCGCCTATTGAGCAATCGTGCTAGCGTCTCTCTTGAGTTGTGCAACACGAGCGTTTTCCGTGGATTCCACATTTTGAGCTCATTCCTTGGTTGCACGACCCCATTTATCTATCCGTGTGTGCTTTTCGTGTACCTTTCATTGCTATTGGTCCATTTGTTTCACTTGCGAATTTGTGAATCTTTTCAACATTATTGACTCTTGCTAACATTTTGCATCAAATTTTTGTGCCACTATCCTCACGAACTCTACCATAAGCCTTTACTTGTAGGTGTGAGTGAACAAGTCGTACCAATTCCACTATTCTTTCATCTCACATTGAGTTACGGGATACATCCTCAACTTTGGGAAAAGGTAACTTGGTATTGTTTATCTCATTTCCTACTCACCTCTACTCGAGTCTTGTGATGGATAGGTAAGGCATTTCACTTTCGGTCTACAACAACAACGGCGAGTTCGATGCCATGAACAACAACTCTGACGCCAAGATGGACAAGCGCATGGAGGAGATCAAGGCCCTCATCAAGTCCTGGCGATCTTCCTCATCTTGAGAAGGCGCTCAAGAGCACATCCTTCGAGCTACCACCTCCGGCAAGATCACATCGGCATCGACACCATCAACAACAAACGTGAAGGTCAAGAGCTCAACACCAACAACCGCTCAACGACTTCACCATCTCCCTTGGCATCTTTGCCAAGCGACTTCAAAGCATCTTCGCCTACGGACATATGGCATCTTCGCCAACAAGAACCTCAAGACTACACTCAGAGAAGCTACCCAAGCTCAAGTCCATGACTTCCACGAGCTACTCGACCTCGACACCGACCACAAGATTCCTTTCTATGGGACTCAAGAACCCAGGAGTACCTCGGTAGGAGTGTTTGATGGGCGACTACCTCAAGCTACATCAAGACCCTCCGAAGATCAAGTGAGGTGCATACAAGAAACTTCCACGACTACGCATTGGCATGGTGGCTTCACACACCTTGAATTACTCGACATGAGTTGGCCCAAGGCGAAGAAAGCTTTGCGGCGAGTTTGTGCCTCCAACCTACGGAACAACCGGCGCCAATTGGAGAACACCACCCAAGGATCCAAGTCCATCGACAAGTATTTCAAGGAGATGATGATTGCCTTCTGACGAGCGGCGTGGGCGACCCCATTTCGATGAAGTTCCACTTCATGATGGGATTACTGTGACATCTCAAGACCATCTTCCTCGAGAACTACAAGTCCATCGGCGACAACTACATTGGTGCTCTCAAAGGCGGAACAAGAACTCATGAAGGCCAAGGCTTCTCCACCCCAAGCAAACTTGGCGGCGACCAAGCTCTCGACAAGCATGAGGCTAGTACCACCAAGATGTCCAAGCCGCGAGCTCAAGGCGATGCTCCCAAGGACCAAGCTTTGGAGGCGGCGACAAGGTGGCGAGCAAGGAGGATGCTTCCATCTTAGGAGGCGAGTGATGATGTGCCATCTTGGCCTTCATCCACGGCGAGAGTGATGATGTGCCATCTTGGCCTTCATCCACGGCGACCACTGACGAGATGGTTGAGCATGGGATCTTCCCTTCGACCGCGGCGGCGTATGATGACTTGAGTGACTTGTGCCACCATATTGAGAGTGAGAGTGACTTCACCACTAGCCCCATATATGATGAGTTGCCACAATTCCCATGTGAGAGAGCCACAACACCCACCACTTGAGTGAGATGGTGACTCCACCATACGTGAGTTTGAGTGCACCTATTTTGAGGGAGTGAGTGAACCACCACATAGAGAGTGAGATAGTTGATAGGTCTCGTGAGGCCATTTGCATTTCTAACAACTTGACCTCTACCTCTATTGTGTCTTCTCATTTGGTGCTAGGTCCCATTTATGATGTGCCCGATCCTCGGCGACTTCGTCCTCCCTTTGGACAAGGCGATGGCCATGGTGGAATATGATGCACCCCCACATGGTTCCATCAAGATGATGATATTGACCACCATTTGGTCTTTCCACCTCACCTACACCACTTGAGTGGAATGACAAAGGTAACATAGGTGAAGGTGATGCTCTAGTCCCACTAGTGGACATTCTTGACATTGATTGCTTGCATGATGTTGATCCACCTAGTACCTTGCTTCATTCTAGTATGATTTCCCCATGTGATAATTTGCCCATTTATGATGAGTCGATGATTCTCATGTGGAGTCTATTAGTTGTGATGACATGTTACATAGGATTTCTTGTGACAATTCTTTAGGTCACGTCATGTTTGATAATCCGCTTGACTTGTCATATGCTATGCATGAGATCCATCATATTTCTTATTTGCAATCTCTTCATAGTGACTATGCATATGCCATTAAAATAAATCCAATTTGCACATATGGCATAGATGACAAGCACATGGTTATTGGCATTTGTTTTTCTTGTGATGATATTGATATGCTCCCTTTGCATCATTTATCTCATATGCCATGCCATGACCACCTAACCGGATATGCATTGTTTTGGATGTTGTCCATTTTCTCCATATGATGTTTCGATATTGCTCATGAGGAGGCCCCATAGTTTCCTCATACATGTTAGAAATTTGATCCATCCCATTCATTGCATGATCCCCATACTTGTTTGCACCATATGCTAACCACGAATAAACATACTATTGATGTGCCATATACTTGCATTCTCAATTTGTGTCCCCATCGTGTCATACATAACAACTATTCTTTCATGATGGATGACATGTTCCTATACCATGCATCAAATTTCTTTGGCGATGCTTATCTTGTGCTAACTCACACGTGCACATAAACATCATGATGGATGATGTGTACATTTACCACTTTACACAATTTCTTTGGTTTGTGTCTCTTTTGTGTAGGTACCCATGAATACTTGTCAACCTCGCAATCCACGAGTTGACAAAAGCGAGCTTTAGAAACAGCGATGAATTGGGATCACGTGGATTGTCTTTACCACCGTCCCCTTTGCGCAAGGACTCAGCGCAACTCCTCTACTTGGCTCTCACATGGCTATGGGCCATTTACCACTTCTCACATTATGCTCATTTTATCGTGTTCACTTTGCATGCTATGCTTGCTTCTATGCCTTTGCCATGCAATTGTGACCCTTGCTTGCATCTACCCATGTTTCATCATTATGCTACTTCTATGTGTATTTGCATGCTTGATGGAGATCCTTGTTGCTATTGCCATGTTTATCATGTGCCCCATGCTATTGTCCTCATATCTTGCTTCCATGTTTGTGCTATGACATGTGAATCCTTCATGCCCACTATTTGCACCAATGACATGATTGCCATGATTTCCTCTAGTATGTTGCATCTTACCACTACTAGCTTGCGACTTGATTGCTATGATTGCTCGCTATGTTGCATCACCCATGTTCCACTACATGCTTTCTTGGGTTGATGACATATATGCTCATGCCTCTCACATCGTTGTCTCTTGTGTCATACTTGCTCATCTCATGCGGTGATGACAACCATTTATATGCCTTGCACATGATTCATATTGCCGTGTCATATATCTCCATGTGTTGCCTCTCTCATGCTAGATGATTTGCCATGTATTGAGTGCAACAATGCTTATAGTCTTGCTCATGAGATTGCCCCATAGCATTCTCACACATGTTTGGAGATTTTGACATATTCCTTGTGAAGCATGCTTGTCTTGCCTCTTTGCACCATATACTTAGTGCCTTGAATATCACCATTGTTGCATCATATTATTCATGCACTTGTGCTTCTAATGGTTATGTGCAAGAGAGAGAACCATCATGATGGATGATGTGTTTGTCTACCATGTGCATCGTTCTTTGTTTTGTTGTGTGCATGTGTAGGATACTTGGACTTAATTTAGACTTCCACTTCCGTGAGTTGACCATTCGAGCTCTTGAGGCGAGCCTCATACATTCTACCACGACTCGCTTCTATACAGCGCTTGCTTGCGCCGGCATTGTCAAGAATACACAAGGACATGCCTTCAAGGTGACATCTTTCTTGAGCATGGATATTGCGGATAATACTACTTGTGTTGCTTGCCCCGTGAGACTTATTGGTCATCTTGGACCACTTGATTGCGCACTTGCTAGATCTTGCTTTGACTTGCCATTATCACATTCCATGCATCATGATATATATGCCTTGTGTATTGCATCCAATTCTTGGACTATTTGCTACTATCATATGGTTGGTTGCACCAATACCATTTCTTCACATATGCCATGTTCCTTTGGTTGTCACATGATTCACTTGATTGCCTCACACATGATGAACAATTTCTCTTTCTATTGTGTTGAGTGCCACACTATATTCACTACACCCTATGCACATTATCGTGGATTGTCTTGCACTTGACCCATGTGTTTAGACATCTCATCTTATTTGGTGTTGTGAATGATTCCTATACCTACCATCGACCATTTGTCGAGCTCTTTATGCATGCTTGCTATGACCTCGAGGTAGATGCTTATGCTCTTGTCACACATATTTGCATCTCTACCTCACATTTACATGCTTGTCCCCATGATATCTTTGCTTGTGCTCAATTTATGTGCTTACATGCCATGTCACAATCCTTTGTCAAACCATATGCTATGCTTGATGACAACACTTGTTTGGCGAATCACCTCTTGAATGCTTGGTTTTGCACTAATGCTAACCACATTTGTTTTTCCAAGTGTTTGTTGTCATTGCTCATTTGAAGGAACCCCAAGGCGGTGCGACATTGGAGAGTGCCCATTGCAAGCTTGAAGATGGCGAGTACTTGGTGAGCGTCCACTTCTTCATGGCGAAGCCATCTCTCCCATGGTGATTTGGTTTTCGATCCGAGGTCGGATCTTTTCCAAGGGAGGGATGATCACGGAGCATCCTCAGTTATCACCATGTCAAGAGTCCGTTTGGCAAGTGACACGTCGACCTCTACTTCTCATACATAAAGGTGAATCTTCTCCTTTACGTGTTCCTTGACCCCTTTGAGGATGGTATACTACTTGACACTCCACTCGTGTGCATGCATAGGTATTGCCAGACTTCACGAATGGCGAGGAGGGTGCAAGCGCCAAGGAAACGCCTACACGTCTGCAAGGGAGGCGTGGAAGCGAAAGCGGAAGAAGAAGGACCTGCTTGATCCGGAAAGGCGGTACTACCGCCCAAAGTAAGCGATACTACCGCTCAAGCGGTACTACCGCCCAAAGCAAGCAGTACTACCGCTCAAGCGGTACTACCGCCCATGAGTCAGTACTACCGCCACACTTTGTCTTGCCGCAGCAGACCTTTGGCCTGTATCCCTCTCCCACTTACCCCTTCGTGGCTTAGACTATAAATAGACCACCTCCACCTCCTTTCTAGGGTTAGCAAAGTGATAGCTCATTTGTATGTGAGCTTTGCTCCTACCTATCTCTACTCTTGAGAGAGAGACCACTACTCCATTGGAGGCCAAGACCTCCATCTAGGAGAAGATCTGCGGGATATCATCAAGACCCCCTTGTGGGAAGATCCATCTAGGATATCATCAAGACCTCCTCTTGGAGATGAACCTTACCTTGTATCTTTCCTTTATTGTTCATGTACCTTGTGATCTTGTGTGTTTGATTGTCTAGTGAATGTGTGATTTGGACTTGTTCTTGAGTGTTTCCCTTGTGATTTCTCTCCGTTCTTCCCGTGTTCATCGTGTTCTCCGTAGGAT
Source organism: Aegilops speltoides (assembly GCA_021437245.1). Lineage (NCBI taxonomy): Eukaryota > Viridiplantae > Streptophyta > Magnoliopsida > Poales > Poaceae > Aegilops > Aegilops speltoides. The sequence goes on from JAHHZJ010001686.1 coordinate 16,358, forward strand.
CCCACCAAATGTGAAAGATCGGCGAATTAGGGTTCCACCCTACATCGAGAAAGAGTCGTCGGAGTGGCGACTTGAGTGGCTCCGTCTTGAGTGTGAAGAGGTAGAAATCGCGGTTCACCAACAAAGCGCGGATCTCGTCCATTCTTGCATCGTTCTCTTTCTTGTCTTGCGTCGAGTTTGTTGTCGAAATGTCGCGTGTACGTTTCTTGGAAGTCGCAAGTCGGTGGAGAGGTTGTCGATCGTTAAGCTCGGTGCTTGTTGCTCTTGATGGAGAGCTCGTTTGCGCGTAAAGAGGTGGCTCTTGGTGACGTATGATGACATGTCGTCGTCTTGCTCGATGAAGAGTGGATTTGTAGAAGAACTTGGCCTATGCATCATTTCAAGCAAATTGTGAGTGGTAGAAAAGAAGAATGAATACCAATGTACCTTTGACGAAGTTGAAGATGAATCAAGTTCACTCAAATCACGGACAATGAAATAGCACTATTGGTACCGATCCTTGTCGATTCTCACACCTACACAAGTAAAAGCTTTTGGTGGAGCTTGGTTAGGATGGTGGCACAAAATTGATTGCAATTGTTAGCTTGACTCAAAATGTTGAAGAAGATTAGCAAATTCGCATATGCAACAAGTAGACCAAGCAAGTAGTGGTACACGGAAACACACATAAATAGATAAATGGGATTGTGCAAACCAAAAGTGAGCCAAAATGTGGAATCCACGAAAATGCTCTTGTTGCACAATACTAGAGAGACGCTTATACGATTGCACAATAGGCGGATCTGAGACTTGTGCACAACCTACTATGCAAAAATGCAGCGATCTCTATCCCAAGTATACTATATGTATGGTATATCGGTGCAATGATCCAAGATGATCTTATGTGACAATCTTAATGTTGTATGATGCTATGCTTGTTGCTTATAAGCTCTTTGCTTATCTTTCCTCTTTGCTTAAAAGCTTGAGTGGCTCTTTCTCTTTTGAGCTCTTTTCTTATGCAAACTTGACGAACTAAGATAGCAATTGTGTATGCGATGACAACTTTGTGACACACAAGTTGATTCCGAGATATGCACCTCGATTGTATGTATGATATGGTTTATGCAACTAATGTGCACAAGTCACGTTGCGGCAATACTCAATGGCTAGTCTCGGTGGGTAAACAGCATAAAAGATGGTATATGATGGCTATCAATGCAATTGCAAGGTATGACAAAGATGCCGTCGATGTTACCGTCCGTAGAGAAGATGAGTAGCCGACTAAAGTGAGCGTTTGTTGTTGATGTCACACCGCGCCTAGATAGCCGAAACACAAAAGGACACGGAAATCTCACTCAAATTGTCGAACTCAACTTCGAATGTAAGTACGGAGGTTGTATCTTGGGGTTTTGCAAATGGAAGTGGTGGTGGATGGGGTGGGGAGGGTGTATGTATGTGTGGGTGGTAGTGGTGATGGAGAAGCTGCAGAATTGCGGTGTCGGCGAAGGAAGCGGATGATCCGGGCAGGGCGGATGATCCGGCGCGTCGGATGATCCGGGACTTGGTCCGGATGATCCGGGCAGGTCAACCACGCACGGGAAAGGTTCGGGAAGAACACGAAAATGGGGTGGAATTTGATGATTTCGGGGATTTTGGGTGGATTTCGAGGGGGGTAAGGTGGGGAAACACAAGATCCACGAGTTACACACCGAATCCACGGATCAAAAACAACAAAACATCATCAAAACTAACAAATCACAAAAAAATTTGGGGGTATTTTTGTGGGGATTTTCGGGTTTTTTAGGACGAAAACAACAAAATCAAGCTAGAAATCACGAGGTAGGGGCTCCAAAAACGTGATCAACGTGGCTCATGATACCATAATGATGTAGGGTGGAACCCTAATTAAATCGATCTTTCACGTTTGGAGGGATCCTACGGAGGAATCGAAAGAAGCAGCGGAAGAGCGAGAGGAAATCACGGGGAAGAGCGAGAGAGACACTCAACCGACAAGGGATCAATCACACAAGGTCTAGATCATCGAAGCACGAGGTGATACATGGTCCAAAATCAACAAAGGAAAGATACAAAGGTAGCCGTTCTTCTCCGGAGGAGGTCTCGAATCCACGAGGGATCTTCCCTTATAGGGGACTTGAATCCGATGGATCTTCTCCTGAAGCAGAGGTCACGATCTCCGTGGAGAAATGCGGTGGATGAGCAAAGGCTCTCACACACAAATATGAGCTAATCAATGCTAAGTCTCAAAGTGAGAGAGGGGTCCTATATAGAGTGCAGGGAAGGCGTACATGGGCTCAGCCCAACTGCAGCGCCTGCTGGCGGATAATCCGGACGAGGTCGGATGATCCGGACGGTCGAGATGATCGAGTGGAGTCCGGATGAGCGGAGGGTCGGTGAGTGGCGGGCGGGCGGATGTCGGTGGGGTCCGGACGTCCGGGCGGGGTCCGGATGATCCGGGCCTGGGTCGGATGATCCGGCTTCAGCGCGGAGGTTCTGTTGCCTTCGGTGGAGTTAGCCGGATCGTCCGGACCGGGGTCCGGATCATCCGGGCTCTGTCCGGATCGTCCGGCCTCCCTGGTACTTGTGGCTTTCTCCTCTCCGTCTTCACGCATGTCTTCCTGCGATTCTCCTTGCTTCCCAGCTTCTTCATGGTCGACTCCTTGGTGCTGAGTATGCATAGAGTTTCCGTTTGAGGTAGTAACCATCTCTCATGTGAATCGAAGGATAGTTGTGAGAGGAGTGATGTCACCTCGGTCTCAAGAGCTCTTGCGTGCTCGAGTCATCGGTCCTTGTGGTGTTGTAGGTGTTGATGTAGAGTCTATGGGGATGATGGAAGGATGCTCGCATCACGCTTGTTCAATTTAGTTTGACCTTTTAAGTACTTAAGCGTTTCATGATCGGTATGGATGACAAACTCATGAGGTCTAAGATAATGTTCCCAAACATGGAGGACCGCACTAAAGCATACAATTCCTTGTCATACAGGATAGTTAAGTTGAGCACGGAGAGTTTTCACTAAAATAAGCAATGACTCGTTTTTCTTGCATTAAAACTCTGCCAATTCGGTACCACTTGCATCACAATGGACCTCAAAAGTTTTGTCAAAATTGGGCAAAGCAAGAATCGGAGCATGAGTAAGTAAAGACTTGAGCTCATCAAAAGCGTTTGATTGCAAGGTCCCCAAACAATAGGAGCATTCTTCTTACTCAAAGCATGCAAAGGAGCTGCGATAGTGCTAAAGTTTTTCACAAGCGGCGATAAAACCTGCAAGACCAAGGAAACATCGCACTTGATAGAGGAGAGGTGTCCGTCTTTCGATGAGATGGTGGATTCGCTTTGGTGGAAGTCGACTTTGGCGATCCGACTACTGAGCGTGCGAGGGCGTCGCGCCTTATGTCGCTAACCCAACTCCGAGAGGTTATTGACCACGCGAACACGATCAACGACCACGAGGTCTATTTCCTGCGAGCAAGCGAAGAACAAGCAAGCTGAGATTGCAATCTGGATATTGCGAATATAAGATGAAAGCTTTATTGATCAAGGTGGGGTTACGTGGCGCCTTTATGCAGTCGTTGAACACAAGCGAAATCTGCGAAGTTGCAGCTATGGCGAACTTTTGATCTAAACAAAACCCAAGTCTAAGCGGTGCCCTAAGGGCTGTATATATGGAGGAAGAGGGGTGAATTTCGTGGCCCTTGGTGGAGGGTCGAAACTAACCCTATCTCTTGTTCCCCACACATACGGACTCTAAAATAGCCTATACTAATGTATTTCGAAATTACATGGGCCTGGCCCAATAATAAGGTGTGAGCACCTAGAATAGCCTCTGGACGAAATTTATGGAGTGGCATCTTGTATATTTCGTCCAAGGCTTCATGCACTCATTATGGTGGCTTCAAAGTCTGAAATCATCACTTGTAACTCCATTCTTGTCCCCCTTAGCATGCCATCATCTCCATGCTGGTTTTGCTCCAATGTTCATCCTTCTCCAAGCTAGGCCCTACATTTGTAAGCAAAACAAATGTATCCAATTTAAGCGTCATATTCTCATGAACATTAGAATCATTACCAAGCGAAAGTACACAGTAATTTAGTTGGCGTCTTGTGAGCTCTAGTAATTGGTCCGGTATGTATAGCGGCGGGGGCTGTGGGTGTAACAATGGTATTGATGTCCTCATCATCCTCCCTTCTTGAAATGAAGTCGTCCTCGATGGAAGTTCATCTTCCTCACCCAAATATGGCTTCAAATCTGCAATGTTAAAAGTGGGACTAACCCCAAAATCTGCGGGCAGCTCAAGTTTATATGCATTATCATTTACTTTCTCCAACACCTTAAAGGGACCAGCGACACGTGGCATTAGCTTTGATTTGCGCAAATCGGAAATCTATCCTTACATAAATGTAACCAAACAAGATCTCCGGTGCAAACACAACATGTTTTCTACCCTTATCTCCAGCAAGTTTATATTTAGCATTCATACGCTCAATGTTTTCCTTAGTTAACTCATGCATTTTAAAATCAATTCAACACGTTCTTTAGCATCAAAATTAACCTTCTCCGAAGATGGAAGAAGCGACAAATCAATAGGTGCACGGTAGGAAACCATACACAACTTCAAAAGGGCACATCTTAGTAGTAGAATGCAAAAACGATTATAAGCAAATTCAATATGAGGCAAGCATTCCTCCCACATTTTCTTATTTTCTTTAGAACAGCCCTAAGCATAGTAGACAATGTTCTATTGACTACTTGAGTTTAATCCATCGGTTTGGGGGTGACAAGTAGTACTAAAAAGCAGTTTAGTCCCCAACTTAGCCCATAAACATCTCCAAAAGTGGCTAAGAAATTTAGTATCATGATCTGAAACAATAGTATTTGGCACACGAACAGCGAATAATTTCACGAAAGAACAAATCAGCAATATTGATGACATCATCGCTTTTATGACATGGTATAAAGTGTGCCATTTTAGAGAATCTATCCACGACAACAAATATGCTATCCCTCCTTCTTTGTTCTAGGTAAACCTAAAACAAAGTCCATAGATATATCCTCCAAAGGAACACTAGAGTACGAGGCAAAGGCATATATAAACCATGAGGATTGAGTCGTGACTTAGCTTTTGACATGTAGTGCAGCGAGCAATAAAGCGCTCAACATCCGTCTCATCTTTGGCCAAAAGAAATGTGTAGCAAGTCGTCCTCCGTCTTCTTCACGCCAAAGTGTCCCATTAGTCCTCCTCCATCGCCTCTGCAACAACAAAAGGCGAGCGGAGCTAGCTGGAATGCATAGCTTGTTAGCACGGAACACAAATCCATTATTAACGACAAACTTGTTCCATGTTCTTCCTTCTTTACAATTCTGCAATACATCTTTAAAATCAACATCATGCACATATTGATCTTTGATGGTCTCCAAACGAAATATTTTGAAGTCAAGTTGTGAAAGCATAGTATAGCGACGAGACAATGCATCAGCAATAACATTTTCTTTACCCTTCTTGTGTTTAATGACATAAGGGAAAGTCTCAATGAATTCAACCCATTTAGCATGTCTACGATTCAGCTTAGCTTGACTTTTAATATGTTTCAAAGATTCATGATCAGAATGTATAACAAATTCTTTGGGCCATAAATAATGTTGCCATGTTTCTAAAGTCCGAACAAGAGCATATAATTCTTTATCATAAGTAGAGTAATTCAGACTAGGCCCACTCAATTTTTTGAAAAAGTATGCAACAGGTTTGCCATCTTGTAATAACACACCTCTAATCCAATTCCACTAGCATCACATTCAAGCTCAAAAGTCTTATTAAAATCGGGAAGTTGGAGTAAAGGGCATGTGTCAACTTATCTTTCAATACCGTGAAGGCTTCTTCACATGCGGTACCCCAAACAAAAGGCACATCCTTCTTTGTAAGCTCATTGAGAGGTGCAGCAATGGTGCTGAAATCTCTCACAAAACGCCTATAGAAACCAGCGAGGCCAAGGAAACTCCTCACTTGTGTGACCGTTTTGGGCTGCGGCCAACTCTCAATAGCTTCAATCTTGGCTTTATCAACTTCAATTCCCTGTGGAGTAACAACATAGCCAAGAAAAGATACTCGGTGATGAGGACATCAATACCATTGTTACACCCACAGCCCCTACTGCTATACATACTGGACCAATTACTAGAGCTCGCGCACGCCAACTAAATTACCAGGTACTTTCGTTTCTTGGTAATGATTCTAATATTCATGAGAATATGATCTGCCTAAATTGGATACATTTGTTTTGCTTATAAATGAAGGGCCTAGCTTGGAGAAGGATGAACATTGGAGCAAGAACAAGCATGGAGATGATGGCATGCATAAGAGGACAAGAATGGAGTTACAAGTGATGATTTCAGGACTTTGAAGCCACCATAATGAGTGCATGAAGCCTTGGACGAAATATACAAGATGCCACTTCATAAATTTCGTCCGGAGGCTATTCTAGGTCTTCGTCACCTTATTATTGGGCCAGGCCCATGTAATTTCGAAATACATTAGTATAGGCTATTTTAGAGTCCGTATGTGTGGGAAGCAGGAGATAGGGTTAGTTTGGACCCCTCCACCAAGGGCCACGAAATTCTCCCCTCTTCCTCCATATATACAGCCCTTAGGGCACCGTTTAGACTTTGGGTTTTGTTTAGATCAAAAGTTCGCCATAGCTGCAACCCGCGTGCCGTTTGTGTTCAGCGACCGGACAAAGCGTCGCGAACCCCACCTTGATCAATAAAGCTTTCATCTTATATTCGCAATATCCAGTTGCAATCTCAGTTTCTTGCTTGTTCTTCGTTTGCTCGCGGGAAGCAGACCCTCGTGGTCGAGTTGATCGTGCTCGGCGTGGTCAATAACCTCTCGGAGTTGGTTTAGCGATTGCTAAAGGCGCGGCGTCCTCGCCGCCTTCGTAGTCGGATCGTCAAAGTCGACTTCCACCAAAGCGAAATCCACCATCTCATCGAAGGCGGGACACCTCTGCCTCTATCAAGTGGTATCAGATTTCCATGTTGCTCGGTGAGATTTTACAGCTTTCGTAGTTTAGATCGAGTCATTCTTCATACCTACAGTCCACGAAAAAGCCAAAAAAATTAGGGTTAGGTCATCATATCCGAGCCAATCGAGCCTTTGCATAATCTTTTACGTATTTGCGTTGTTGAATTTGCGGTTGCATCGTCGTGTCTAGTTCTTTGGTCTTAGAGTCTAGTCTTTTAGAGTTTGAGTTACGGTCATAAGTTGTCACGCCGCCGCGCCATCATCATCGCCCTTGCCATCTACCACCGCTTATCCGCCACCGCTTGAATCCGTATCCATATACCACCACCGCCATCATATACCACCACGCTGCCATATCCTACCACCATATATCCACCACCAATCCGAGTTCCTTGCATATTAGGTTTGTTTTGGGATCCATCTAATTTCGATTCGTGTTTCCTTATGCGAGTAGGTTTGATTCAGCAATCTTTTCCGTCCGTAGAAGAGGTTGGTTTCAAAAAAAAAATTCCAAAAGCATACGGGACAAAAATTTTCGCCTATCCTATTTTTAGGTGTTTCTAAGCGTATTGAGCGATCGCCGTTATAGAAAGTTTTTTGACCCGTTTCAGTTTTGGGTCGAGGCGATCGAAAAAAAAAAATTTGGTCGAAAAAATTTCGTGCCCATCCTGTCGATTTGACACAGGAAGAGTTTTGAGACACTCGCCATTATAGTGATTTTTAGCAAAAAAAAAAAAGCGCATAAAAAAAAAGGCAAAAAAAAAAGCGAAAAAAAAATTGAGTGTGCTTTTCCTTTGTTTACGTGCAGCGCCGTGATTTTGTTAGTGTTCTAGGCTCGCGTCTCTATGCGGTCTAGCCTAGGACCAGACGCGATCTTGTCGTTGGCGTTTATTCAACTTTGCATCTCGATTTGATTATTCTTGACCCTTTTGCTACCATATTATAAGCCTTCCAGCTCCACATACATCTCGTCGTGCGTTTGATTCTCCACAGTAATCGCTATAGCCAAGCTTTGAGAGTTTTGACTTCTAGCGGTTTGCCGATCACCACTACTGCTTTGGTAGGCGGTAAGAATTTGAGATTTGCTTCACGGTTGTGTTGTCCACCACCACCACCACTTCCTAGTAGTCTGTAGGATCATATTCTTGTGTGTTTCTATGCTGCTAACCATGGCAGAACACAGGCCGATGAGACTGATTGGGAGAACGACAAACAAATAGCTACATGATAAGTTTGACAAATGATGATTGGACAGGTGCAAGATGTGGTAAACAGATTTGGCGAGGCCATGGAGAAGATAGATGGCATTGAGAAGGCGTTTGAAACAAAGCTTGATAGCAAGTTTGATGAATTGCTCGTGCGTTTTCCACAACCACGCATGGCTGCACCTATCGCACCTCTGCCAGCGACAACAACTTCGCCCCTTCGAATCGGTATGGGCGAGCTCAGCGTGTTCCTATTGAGTCGGGACAAAATTCTGGTGCAGCTGCTCTCTGCTTTGTTGGTGCTTCTTTGGCTCCTGCTCTGCTGCTTTGGTACCGGCGAGGATGATTATGTGGAAGATTACGAGGATGAGGTTGATCAACATCGAACTACGTGCAACCACCAGCACCACAACCACCGAATGTCGTCCACATGCAAATAATGGCAATGTTAGGGCTCCCCTCAGTGCGAGATCATGACCATCTCCCTAAGCTGAAATTGAATATTCCACCATTTGAGGGTAGATATGTTCACGATATATATCTTACTTGGGAGTTAGAAAGCTGAACAACGATTTACATGTTTACAATATCACGAGGAGAGGCGTGTTCTGCTGATGTTTGTGCTTTCACTAGCTTTGCATGTGTTTGGTGGTGCGAACATTGTAGATTATATCTGTTCAGCTACTTGGGCTGCTTTGAAAACTGCTATGCGTGCTCGTTGGGTTCCACCATATTATCAACGTGAATTACTTCAAAAATTGCAGCGTTTAAGACAAGGAAAAAATTCTGTAGAAGAATATTATCGGGAATTACAAAGCGGCTTGATTAGATGTGGTATTGTTGAGGAGAATGAAGCTATGCTTGCACGTTTTACGGGTGGATTAAATAGAGATTCAGACCATTCTAGACTATAAGGATTATAATAATATCACTCGTTTATTCCATCTTGCTTGTAAAGCTGAGCGTGAAGTCTTGAGGATCGTGGGCATTGGCGGCGCACTAACTTTTCTGCGGTCGACCTTCATCGTGGACACCACGTGCATCATCTACTTCCTTTGCACCATCACCTCCTTGGTGCCACCTCCAACCGTGATACAAGAAAGCAGGCACAACCACCACTATCGCCAAGAGCACACTGCGGGCCTGCCAGAGCTCTTCTTCTTCCATGGCGTCAACAGGGCACACAAGTGATATTATTTGTAAATCGTTGTAAGGGAAGAGGACATTTTTGAGAGAATGCAAATCTCAGCGTGTGATGATTGCTCACGAGGATGGTGGGTATGAGTCCGCTAGTGACTATGATGAGGAGACTTTGGCTCTTATTACACATGAGGAACACGGTGGAGATGATTACGATCATGAGACACAATACATGGCTCTTTGAAGATCTTGTGGTATGAATGTTTAGTTGCTCAACGTGTTTTGAGTGTGCAGGTTACACAAGTGAGCAAAATCGGAGGCATAATTTGTTCCATACAAAGGGAGTTGTGAAGGAGCGTTCTATTAGCGTCATCATAGATGGAGGGAGCTGCAACAACAGCTAGCATGGAGATGGTAGAAGCTATCTCTCACCACAAGACCACATCCACATCCTTACTACATCCAATGGTTCAACAACAGCGGCAAGGTGAAGGTAACACGTCTTGTTCGTGTGCATTTTAGTATCTCTACATATCTGATTATGTTGATTGTGATGTGGTACCTATGCAAGCATGTTCCTTGTTACTTGGTAGACCATGGCAATTTGATAAAAATTCTGTACATCATGGTAGAAACAATCGGTATACTCTTGTTCATAAGGATAAAAATATTACTTTGCTTCCTATGACTCTGAGTCCATTTTGAAAGATGATATTAATAGAGCTAATAAAGCAAAAGCAGGAGAAAATAAGAGTGAAAATCAGATTGTGGCAAAAGAATTTGAGCAACACATGAAGCCTAATAATAAACCATCTCTTGTTGCTACGAAATTAAATTGAAAAGTGCATGTTTACTTGCCACCAAATCTGATATTGATGAGCTAGATTTTAGCAAATCTATTTGCTATGCTTTTGTGTGCAAAGAGGCATTATTTTCATTCGAGGGCGTGCCTTCCTCTTTGCCCCTTTGTCACTAACATTTTGCGGGGAGTTCGGCGTCTTTCCACAAGGCGTGCCAGGATTACCACCTATTGAGGATTGAGCATCAAATTGACTTAATTCGGTGCATCATTACCAACCGTGCACCATACCGTACCAATCCGGAGGAGGCGAAGGAGATTATCGTCAAGTACGAGGAGCTGCTCGACAAAGGTTATATCTGCGAATCCCTTAGTCCTTGTGATGTTCCTATTATTCTAGTGCGAAAAAGGATGGTACGTCGCGTATGTGTGTTGGTTGTAGAGGCATCAATAATATTACTATTAGTTATCGTCACCCTATTCCTAGGCTAGATGATATGCTTGATGAATTGAGTGGCTCTACAATATTCTCCAAAGTTGATTTGCGTAGTGGATACCATCAAATTCGTATGAAATTGGGAGATGAATGGAAAACAGCATTTAAAACTAAGTTTGGATTATATGAGTGGTTAGTCATGCCTTTTGGGTTAACTAATGCACCTAGTACTTTCATGAGATTAATGAGCGAAGTTTCGTGCTTTCATTGGACGATTTGTGGTAGTCTATTTTGATGATATCTTGATTTATAGCAAATCTTTGGAAGAACATTTGGAACATTTACGTGCTGTTTTTAATGCTCTCGTGATGCACGTTTGTTTGGTAACCTTAGGAAGTGCACCTTTTGCACCGACCAAGTGATAAGCGAAGGTGTCCGTCTTTCGATGAGATGGTGGATTTCGCTTTGGTGGAAGTCGACTTTGGCGATCCGACTTCTGGCGTGCGAGGGCGTCGCGCCTTAGCAATCGCTAAACCAACTCCGAGAGGTTATTGACCCGCGAACACGATCAACGACCACGAGGTCTATTTCCTGCGAGCAAGCGAAGAACAAGCAAGAAAGCTGAGATTGCAATCTGGATATTGCGAATATAAGATGAAAGCTTTATTGATCAAGGTGGGGTTACGTGGCGCCTTTATGCAGTCGTTGAACACAAGCGAAGTATCTTGAAGTTGCAGCTATGGCGAACTTTTGATCTAAACAAAACCCAAGTCTAAGCGGTGCCCTAAGGGCTGTATATATGGAGGAAGAGGGGTGAATTTCGTGGCCCTTGGTGGAGGGTCGAAACTATCCCTATCTCTTGTTTCCCCACACATACGGACTCTAAAATAGCCTATACTAATGTATTTCGAAATTACATGGGCTGGCCCAATAATAAGGTGTGTGGCACCTAGAATAGCCTCTGGACGAAATTTATGGAGTGGCATCTTGTATATTTCGTCCAAGGCTTCATGCACTCATTATGGTGGCTTCAAAGTCCTGAAATCATCACTTGTAACTCCATTCTTGTCCCCCTTAGCATGCCATCATCTCCATCTGGTTCTTGCTCCAATGTTCATCCTTCTCCAAGCTAGGCTCTACATTTGTAAGCAAAACAAATGTATCCAATTTAAGCAGCGTCATATTCTCATGAACATTAGAATCATTACCAAGAAAGCGAAAGTACACGATAATTTAGTTGGCGTCTTGTGAGCTCTAGTAATTGGTCCGATATGTATAGCGGCGAGGGGCTGTGGGTGTAACAATGGTATTGATGTCCTCATCAGCACTTGTTGCAAATTGGTGGGTTGGGGCCAAGTTTTAATTGCGTTGATCTTAGTTTCATCAACATGGACACCCTTGGAAGAGACAACGAAACCAAGAAAACCACTTTGTCAACTCCAAAGTGCATTTTTCAAATTGGCATAAAGACTTTCCTTTCGAGCGTTTGCAAAACAAGCTTAACATGACCAAGATCTTTGTTTCATGGTTTTGCTAAACACAAGAATGTCATCGAAGTAAACCACAACAAAGATTCCAATGTATGGATGAAGTACATGATGCATGAGGCGCACAAAAGTTAAGGGAGCTTCGACAAACCCATAGGCATAACCAACCATTCATATAAGCCAAATTTTGTTTTGAAAGCAGTTTTCCATTCATCACCCTCATGAATGCGGTTTGATAATAGCCACTTTTAAGATCAATTTTTGAGAAAAGTTGGCTCCACTAAGTTCATCAAGCATATCATCTAAGCGAGGAATGGGATGCCTATAATACGGTGATAGCATTTATAGGTCTACAATCGGACACAAGCGGAAAGTTCCATCGGGCTTAGGCACTAGAATAACGGGAACGGCACAAGGGCTTAAGCTTTCACGTACATGACCGTTGTCGATTAGTTGTTGTACTTGCCGTTTAATCTCCTTGGTTTCTTCGGGATTGACACGGTAGGGAGCTTTGTTTGGAAGTGGCGCTCCGGGTATGAGGTCGATTCGATGCTCAATGCCTCGAAGAGGAGGTAGACCCGGAGGTAGCTCATCGGGGAAAACATCTTGAAATTCTGCAAAGAGATTGAAACACCAAAGGTAGCTCATGAGTGGTGTTAGTTTTGGTTCGCCATCCTTGCACACAAGGACAAAGTGCATCACACTTGATGGGTTCTCACACTTCTCTCATCTCATGTTTGGTGGCGAATAGTATGAGGTTTTTCTCTCTAGGCGAAGAGGCTCAAATTTGGCTTGTGGCTCTCACTCACTTTTGATGGCTCACTTTCTCACTCTTCTCTCTTTGGTTGGTGGCTTGTTTGTCGGCTATCCTTGACTAGGAGACATGGGTCGTGGGACATATTCTTTGCCTTTCATCTTGAAGCTATAGTGGTTTGTCGCCCATTGTGGTAGACACCACAGTCGAAGTGCCATGGCCGACCAAGGAGGAGGTGGCAAGCGGTCATTGGGACCACATCACACTCCAAAGTGTCGTCATATGCACCTATTTTGAATGATACTTGGACCGTATGCTCAACTCGTATAGTCTTGGAGTCCTTAGCCATTGAACCTTGTAAGGTTGCGGATGCTTCTTCTTGACCAATTGGAGCTTGGAGCATAGTTCTTCGCTTGCCAAGTTGTGGCAACTACCTCCATCGATGATGACCTTGACGGATCTCCCATTGATGCCGGCCTTTGTGTGGAAGATATGGCATCGTTGGTCTTTGATGCGGAGCATCCTTCCATCAACCCCATGGACTCTACATCAACACCTACAACACCACAAGGACCGATGACTCGAGCACGTGCAAAAGCTCTTGAGACCGAGGTGACATCACTCCTCTCACAACTCTCCTTGATTCACATGAGACATGGTTACTACCTCAAGCGGAAACTCTATGCATACTCGGGCACCAAGGAGTCGACCATGAAGAAGCTGGGAAGCAAGGAGAATCGAGCGGAAGACATGCATGAAGGCGGAGAGGAGAAAGCAACAAGTACCGGGAGGCGGACGATCCGGACGAGGCCGGACGATCCGGAAAGGGCCGGATGATCCGGACCCGGTCCGGACGATCCGGCTAACTCCACCGAAAGCAGCAGAACCTCGCTGGCGGATCATCGGACCAGGCCGGATCATCGGACCCGCGGACGTCCGGACCCCAGCCGGACATCCGGCCCGTCGCCGCCACCGGCCGACCCTCCAGCTCATCCAGGACTCCACCGGATCATCCGGACAGTCCGGATCATCCGGACCCTCGTCCGGATCGTCCGGCCGGCCTTTGTCTTGGCGTGTTGGGCTGAGCCCATGTACCCCTCGCCCAGACTCTATTTATAGGACCCCCTCTCCTCACTTTGAGACTTAGCATTGGATTAGCTCATATTTGTGTGTGAGAGCCTTTGCTCATCCACCGGTACTTCTCCACGGAGATCAGGACGTCCGTCAAGGAGAAGATCCATCGGATTCAAGACCCCTATACGGGAAGAACTCCTCGTGGATTCAAGACCTCCTCCGGGAGAAGAACGGCTACCTTTTATCTTTCCTTTGTTGATTTTGGACCATGTATCACTCGTGCTTCGATGATCTAGACCTTGTGTGATTGATCTCTTGTCGGTTGAGTGTCTCTCTCGTTCTTCCCCGTGATTTTCTCTCGTTCTTCCGCGCGTTCTTCGTGTTCCCCTCCGTAGGATCCCCTCCAAACATGAAAGATCGACGAATTAGGGTTCCACCCTACATCATATGGTATCATGAGCCACGTTGATCACGTTTTTGGAGCCCCTACCTCGTGATTTCTAGCTTGATTTTGTTGTTTTCGTCCTAAAAACCCGAAAATCCCCACAAAAATACCTCCAATTTTTTTTGTGATTTGTTGGTTTTGATGATGTTTTGTTGTTTTTGATCCATGGATTGATTGTGTAACTTCGTGGATCTTGTGTTTCCCCACCTTCTTCCCCTCGAAATCCACCCAAAATCCCCGAAATCGTCAAATTCCTCCCCGTTTTCGAGTTCTTCCCGAGCAGTTCCCGTGCGTGGTTGACCTGCCCAGATCATCCGGACCAAGTCCCGGATCATCCGGACATACCCGGATCATCCGACTCCTGGCCCGGATCATCTGGCTTCCTCTGCCGAACCTGCAGATTCTGCCACCCCATCCACCACCATTTCCACTTGCCAAACCCCAAGACACAACCTCCGTACTTCCATTCGAATTTGAGTTCGACAATTTGAGTGAGATTTCCGTGTCCTTTTGTGTTTGACTATCTAGCGTGATGTGACATCAACAACAAGCGCTCATTTTAAATCGGCTACTCATCTTTGCTATGGGCGGTAACATCGGCGACATCTTTGTCATACCTTGCACTTGCATTGATAGCCATCATATACCATCTTTTGCGTTGCTTACCCACGAGACTAGCCATTGAGTATTGCGGCAGCGTGACTTGTGCACATTAGTTGCATACACCATATCATACATACCTTTGAGGTGCATATCTGGAATCAACTTGTGTGTCACAAAGTTGTCATCACATACACAATTGCTATCTTAGTTCATCAAGTTTGCATAAGAAAAGAGCTCAAAGAGAAAGAGCCACTCAAGCTTTTAAGCAAAGAGGAAAGATAAGCAAAGAGCTTATAAGCAACAAGCATAGCATCATACAACATGGAGATTGTCATATAAGATCATCTTGGATCATTGCACGATACACCATACATATAGCATCGTGGGATAGAGATCGTTGCATTTTTGCCTAGTAGGTTGTGCACAAGCTCCGTATCCGCCTATTGTGCAATCGTGCTAGTGTCTCTCTAGTATTGTGCAACAAGAGCATTTTCGTGGATTCCACATTTTGCTCACTTTTGGTTTGCACAATCCCATTTATCTATTCGTGTGTGTTTCCGTGTACCACCACTTGCTTGGTCTACTTGTTGCATATCTGAATTTGCGAATCTTCTTCAACATTTTGAGTCAAGCTAACGATTGCAATCAATTTTGTGCCACCATCCTAACCAAGCTCCACCAAAAGCTTTTACTTGTGTAGGTGTGAGAATTGACAAGGATCGGTACCAATAGTGCTATTTCATTGTCCGCATTTGAGTGAACTTGATTCATCTTCAACCGGTCAAAGGTACATTGGTATTCATTCTTCTCCTTCTACCACTCACAATTTGTTTGAAATGATGGATAGGCCAAGTTCTTGACAAATCCACTCTTCATCGAGCAAGGCGGCGAAATGTCATCCCTCGTCACCAAGAGCCACCTCTTTGGCGCTGTGAGCTCTCCATCAAGAGCAACAAGCAATGGCGGCGCATCGACAACCTCTCCACCGACTTGCGACTCTCAGAGCAGCGTGCGAGATTACCGACAACAAACTCGCGCGCACAAGAAGAGAATGATGCAAGAATGGGCGAGATCCGCGCCTTGTTGGTGAACCGGCGTACTTCTACCTCTTCACACTCAAGGCGGAGCCACTCAAGTCGCCACTCCGGCGACTCCTTCTCCGACACAAGTACACCGTCATCGAACATTCTTGACGAGCAGCGTCAAGATCGTCATGCATCTCGCAACCCGCTACACGACAAGAATCTCCAAGAGCAAGTTGATGAAGAAGTTCCTCGTCCTCAATCGAGCCAAATGGCGTTTGCTCAAGCTCAACAACGACAACATCTTCGTCACAAACATGAACAAGAACGAGCGCGCCTACACCAAGAGCAACAAGACGCCGAAGCTCAACGTCTTCAACAACAACAACGAAGCACAAGCTCTTGAGGCGAGCGCGCCCTTCAAGCATCAAGTCGAGCTCTAGCCAACCGCAATCGCGAAAAGGCGCAATCAAGAGGAAGCGCCGAGAAGAAATACAAGAGTGGAACTACCATCCGCGTGCGCAACGTCAAGCTCCTCAAGCTCATCCTCAACCTCAAGGTCAACAAGAGCAAGTTGATCATGGACTTCCTCCTCGCCAAGAGCAACATGAGGATGATGACCCTCCACGTCAAGAACGTCATCATCAACAACGACCTCAAAACAATGAAGAACATCGCTTTGGCAAGCTCAAGTTCACAATGCCCAAGTTCAATGGAACCAATGATCCCGAAGAATACCTCTCATGGGCATTGAAGGTCGACAAAATCTTTCGTTTGCACAACTATGATGAAGAAAAGAAGATCGCTATGGCATCACTTGAGTTCCAAGACTATGTGCTCATATGGTGGAAACAAGTCCTTGAGCGCCGACAAGCAAGAGGTGAACCTCCAATCACCACTTGGGCTCAAATGAAGGAGCTCATGAGAGCACGCTTTGTGCCCACCTACTACAACCGTGATCTCTTCAAGCTACAACTCCTCAAGCAAGGAACAAAGAGTGTTGAAGAATACTACAAGGAAATGGAGATTGCCATGATTGAGCCAATGTCACGGAGGATGATGAACAAACAATGGCACGATTCTTGAATGGCCTCAACCATCCCATCAAGAAGATCGCGATTTCCAACCCTACTCCAACCTCATTGAGCTCGTGCATCAAGCTACAAAGCGAGCGACAAGTGCAAGATGACTTCAAATGCCAAGTACTCATCCAAGACATCTGGCCTCTCCAACAACCAAGCTTCAACAACTACTCCAACCGACATCAACCAAGTCTTTTCCAAGCAGCGACGACAAGTCAAGTTACAAGAAAACTTCTACAAGTTCAAGTCGTCCTCCTCCTACTACAAGCAACTCCAAGCGCGTGCTTCATCATCTACTCAACCGATGAGACCGTAAAGACAAGCTCCTTCAAGTGTTTTACTTGCGGCCGAGGCCACAAGTCATATGAATGCACCAACAAGCGCACCATGATACTTAACGACGATGGCACCTACGACTCAATGAGTGAAGATGAAATGGACGCCATTGAGCAAGTGGCCATGCACCGGCGAATCAACGAGGATGAAGATGATCAAGTCTTTTGTGATGAAGATACAAGCCCCGCTCTTGTTGTCGCCAAAGTCTTGACACTTCAACATCACCAAGAAGAAGACCAACGATGGCACATCTTCCACACAAAGGCCGGCATCAATGGGAGATCCGTCAAGGTCATCATCGATGGAGGTAGTTGCCATAACTTGGCAAGCGAAGAACTATGCTCCAAGCTCCAATTGGTCAAGAAGAAGCATCTGCAACCATACAAAGTTCAATGGCTAAGTGACTCCGGCACTATACGAGTTGAGCATACGGTCCAAGTATCCTTCAAAATAGGTGCATATGAGGACACTTTGGAATGTGATGTGGTCCCAATGACCGTTTGCCACCTCCTTCTTGGTCGGCCATGGCAATTCGATCGTGGTGTCTATCACAATGGGCGTACAAACCACTATAGCTTCAAGATGAAAGGCAAAGAATATGTCCTACGGCCCATGTCTCCTAGTCAAGTGATAGCCGACAAACAAGCCACCAACCAAAGAGAGAAGAGTGAGAAAGTGAGCCACCAAAAAGTGAGTGAGAGCCACAAGCCAAATTTGGCGCCTCTTAGCCTAGAGAAAAACCTCATATTATTAGCCACCAAACATGAGATGAGAGAAGTGTGTGAGAACCCATCAGTGTGATGCACTTTGTCCGTGTGTGCAAGGATGGAGAACCAAAACTAACACCACTCATGAGCTACCTTTGGTGTTTCAATCCCTTTGCAGGAATTTCAAGATGTTTTCCCGATGAGCTACCTCGGGTCTACCTCCTCTGAGGCATTAAGCATCGAATCGACCTCATCCCGGGCGCCACTTCCAAACAAAGCTCCATACCGTGTCAATCCCGAAGAAACCAAGGAGATTCAGCGGCAAGTACAACAACTAATCGACAGCGGTCATGTGCGTGAAAGCTTAAGCCCTTGTGTCGTGCCCGTTATTCTTGTGCCTAAGCCCGATGGAACATTCGCTTGTGCTCGATTGTAGACCAATAAATGCTATCACCGTGCGCTATAGGCATCCCATTCCTCGCTTAGATGATATGCTTGATGAACTTAGTGGAGCCAACTTTTTCTCAAAAATTGATCTTAAAAGTGGCTATTATCAAATCCGCATTCATGAGGGTGATGAATGGAAAACTGCTTTCAAAACAAAATTTGGCCTATATGAGTGGTTGGTCATGCCTATGGGTTTGTCGGAGCTCCGGAATTGTCGTCTTATGCATCATGTACTTGACCATACATTGGAATATTTGTTGTGGTTTACTTCGATGACATTCTTGTGTTTAGCAAAACCATGAAAGAGCATCTTGATCACGTTAAGCTTGTTTTGCAAACACTTCGAAAGGAACGACTTTATGCCAACTTGAAGAAATGCACTTTTGGAGTTGACAAAGTGGTTTTCTTGGGTTTCGTTGTCTCCTCAAGGGTGTCCATGTTGATGAAACTAAGATCAAAGCAATTAAACCTTGGCCCCAACCCGCAATTTGCAACAAGTCGAAGTTTCCTTGGTCTTGCAGGTTTTTATCGCCGCTTTGTGAAAAACTTTAGCACTATTGCAGCTCCTTTGCATGCTTTGAGTAAGAAGAATACTCCTTTTGTTTGGGGACCTTTGCAAATAGCGCTTTCGATGAGCTAAAGTCTTTGCTTACTCATGCTCCAATTCTTGCTTTGCCCAATTTTGACAAAACTTTTGAGGTCCATTGTGATGCAAGTGGTGCGGAATTGGCGGAGTTTTAATGCAAGAAAAAGCGAGTCATTGCTTATTTTAGTGAAAAACTCTCGGTGCTCAACTTAACTATCCGTGTATGACAAGGAATTGTATGCTTTAGTCGTGTCCTCCATGTTTGGGAACATTATCTTAGACCTCATGAGTTTGTCATCCATACAGATCATGAAACGCTTAAGTACTTAAAAGGTCAAACTAAATTGAACAAGCGTCATGCCAAATGGAGTGAATTTATTGAATCTTTTCCATATGTGATCAAGTACATTAAAGGCAAGGAAAATGTAGTTGCCGATGCACTTTCACGCATATGCACGCTTGTCACCCAACTTGAGTTGAATGTTATTGGCTTTGAGCACATCAAAGATTTGTATGCTAGTGATCCATCTTTTGCACATCATTATGCTAAGTGTTTGACGCATACATCTTGGGAACAATATTACCTCAAGGATAGTTATCTTATGAGAGCTAACAAACTTTGCATACCCAAGTCTTCTCTTCGTTTGCTACTTTTGCAAGAGGCTCATGGAGGTGGACTCATGGGACACTTTGGACGTGACAAGACATTCGCCACGCTCTCCAAGAACTACTTTTGGCCAAAGATGTT
>JAHHZJ010001687.1:0-44953 GCA_021437245.1 Aegilops speltoides
GTTTTCTTGAACTTTTGTCGTCGTTGCTTGGAAGAAGCTTGTTTGATGGAAGTTGGAGTAGTTGTTGAAGCTTGGTTGTTGGAAGCCGTATGCCTTGGAAGGTACTTGGCGTGAAGTCATCTTGCTTGCGTTCCACCTTTGGCGATCGAGCTCAATGAGGTTGGAGTAGGGTTGGAAGTGGGATTTTCTTGATGGGATGGTTGAGGCCATTCAAGAATCGTGCCATTGTTTGCTCATCATCCTCCATGACATGGGCTCGAATCATGGCAATCTCCATTTCCGTAGCATTCTTCAACCTCTTTGTTCCTTGGAGGTTTGCTTCTTGAAGGTTGTTCCTTGATCCAGGTTGTAGTAGGTGGGCACAAAGCGTGCTCGCATGACATCCATCATTTGAGCCCAAGTGGTGATTGGAGGTTCACCTCTTGCTTGTCGGCTCAGGACTTGTTCCCAATATGAGCACATAGTCTTGGAACTCAAGTGATGCCATAGCGATCTTCTTCTCTTCCTCATAGTTGTCAAGCGAAAGATTTTGTCGACCTTCAATGCCCAAGGTGGTACTCGGGGTCATTGGTTCCATTGAACTTGGGCATTGTGAACTTGGCTTGCCATATCGTTGTTCTTCATTGTGTTGAGGTCGATGTTGATGATGGCGTTCTTGGCGTGGGGGTAATCATCCTCATGTTGCTCTTGGGAAGTCCATGATCAACTTGCTCTTGTTGGCCTTGATGTTGGAGAGGGCTTGAGGAGCTTGTGAAGGGCTTGGGGGCTTGATGTTGCGCCCGATGGTAGTTCCTCTCTTGGATTTCTTCTCGAAGGGCTTCCTCTTGGTTTGCCTTCGCGATTCGGTTGGAATAGCTGACTTGATGCTTGAAGGGCACTATCCGCCTCAAAGCTTTCTTCGTTGTTGTTGTTGAAGGCGTTGAGCCGGCGTCTTGTTGCTCTTGATGTGGCGCTTTCGTTCTTGTTCTTGTTGGCGATGAAGGCGTTGTCGTTCTTGTGCCAACGCCACGGTTCGATTGAGGGCGAGGACTTCTTCATCAACTTGCCGGAATTCTTGTCGTGTAGCGGGTTTGAGATCGGGGGCCTTGGCCTTATTCGTCAAAGAATGTTAGCGGTGCACTTGTCGGAGAAGAGTCGTCGGATGGCGACTTAGTGGCTCCGTCTTGAGTGTGAGAATAAAATCGCGATTCACCAACAAGGTCGTATCTCGTCCATTCTTCATCGCTCTCTTTTTGTCGTCGAGTTTGTTGTCGAAGTAGTCCGTGTTCGTTGCTCGGAATCGCAAGTCGGTGGAAGGTTGTCGTCGTTGTTCATTGCTTGTTGCTCTTGATAAGGCTCGTTGTGCTAAAGGGTGGCTCTTGTAGCGTAGTGAATTGTTCTTGCTTTCGATGAAGAGTGGATTTGAGAAAACTTGGCCTATCCATCATTTCAAGCAAATTGTGAGTGGTAGAAGGAAATCTAATACCAATGCCATTGACCAAAGTTGAAGATGAATCAAGTTCACTCAAATATGGACAATGAAATAGCACTATTGGTACCAACCCTTGTCGATTCTCACACCTACACAAGTAAAAGCTTTTGGTGTAGCTTGGTTAGGATGGTGGCACAAAATTGATTGCAATTGAAAGTGAGCTTGATCACGGGCATCCTTCCATCATCCCCATGGACTCTACATCAACACCTACAACACCACAAGGACCAATGACTCGAGCACGTGCAGAGCTCTTGAAACCGGTGACATCACTCCTCTCACAACTCTCGCTTGATTCATGAGACATGGTTACTACCTCAAGCGGAAACTCTATGCATACTCGGGCGCAGAAAGTCGACCATGAAGAGGCTTGGAAAGCAAGAAGAACCGGAAGCGGGAGGCCGCATGAAGAGCGGAGAGGAGAAAGCAACCAGGACAGGGGGTGGGCGGACGATCAGATCGGAGGGCGGACGATCGGACGAGCCGGATGATCCGGACCCGTCCGGGCGATCCGGCTCCAGCGACAGCAGCGAGAAACTTCCTCCGGCGGATCATCCGGACCCTTCGGACGTCCGGACCCCAGCCGGACATCCGGCCCGTCGCCGCCACCAGCGAGCCTTCGGCTCATCAGGTCCCACCGGACCGTCCGGACCAGCCGGATCATCCGGACCCTCGTCCGGATCATCCGGCAGCCTTTGCTGTGCGCGTGTTAGGCTAAGCCCATGTGCCCCTTCGCCAGGACTCTATATATAGGACCCCTCTCCTCACTTTGAGACTTAGCATTGGATTAGCTCATATTTGTGTGTGAGCCTTTGCTCATCCACGGTACTTCTCCCGGAGGCGGGACCTCCGTCTAGGAGAAGATCCATCCAGTTCAAGACCCCTATCTGGGAAGATCCCTCGTGGATTCAAGACCTCCTTCGGAGAGAAGCGGCTACCTTTGTATCTTTCCTTTGTTGATTTTGGACCATGTATCACTCGTGCCCGATGATCTAGACCTTGTGTGATTGATCCTTGTTGGTTGAGTGTCTCTCGCTCGTTTTCCCTTGTTTTCTCTCGTTATTCCGCGGCGTTCTTCGTGTTCCCTCCGTGGGATCCCCTCAAGCGTGAAAGATCGATGAATTAGGGTTCCACCCTACATCATTATGGTATCATGAGCCACGTTGATCACGTTTTTGGAGCCCCTACCCCGTGATTTCTAGCTTGATTTTGTTGTTTTCGTCCTAAAAATCCGAAAATCCCCACAAAAATACCCCCAAAATTTTTTGTGATTTGTTGGTTTTGATGATGTTTTGTTGTTTTTTGATCCGTGGATTGGATTGTGTAACTCATGGATCTTGTGTTTCCCCTTCTCCCCTTGAAATCCACCCAAAATCCACTGAAATCGTCAAATTCTCCCCATTTGAGTTCTTCCCGAGCCTTTCCGTGCGTGTTGGTTACCTGCCGGATCATCCGGACCAAGTCCGGATCATCCGGACTCATGCCAGGATCATCCGGCTCTGGCCCGGATCATCCGGCTTCCTCTGATGAAACTGCAGATTCTGCAGCCCATCCACCACCATCCACCATCCACATATCCTCCCCACCCATCCACCACCATTTCCACTTGCCAAACCCCAAGACACAACCTCCATACTTACATTAGAAGTTGAGTTCGACAATTTGAGTGAGATTTCCGTGTCCTTTTGTGTTTGGCTATTTAGTAGCGGTGTGACATCAACAACAAACACTCACTTTGGTTGGCTACTCATCTTCGCTTCTGAGATGATGCTAATCATCGGCGACATCTTTGTCATACCTTGCAATTGCATTGATAACCATCACATACCATCTTTTGCGTTGCTTACCCACGAGACTAGCCATTGAGTATTGCCGCAAGCGTGACTTGTGCACGTTAGTTGCATACACCATATCATACATACAATCGAGGTGCATATCTGGAATCAACTTGTGTGTCACAAAGTTGTCATCGCATACAATTGCTATCTTAGTTAAGTCAAGTTTGCATAAGAAAAGAGCTCAAAAGAGAAAGAGCCCTCAAGCTTTTAAGCAAAGAGGAAAGATAAGCAAAGAGCTTATAAGCAACAAGCATAGCATCATACAACATTAAGATTGTCATATAAGATCATCTTGGATCATTGCAAAATACCATACATATAGTATACTTGGGATGAGAGATCGTTGCATTTTGCCTAGTAGGTTGTGCACAAGCTCCGTATCCGCCTATTATTGTGCAATCGTGCAGGCGTCTCTCTAGTATTGTGCAACAAGAGCATTTTCGTGGATTCCACATTTTGGCTCACTTTTGGTTTGCATAATCCCATTTATCTATTTGCGTGTGTGTTCCGTGTACCACTACTTGCTTGGTCTACTTGTTGCATATGCTGAATTTGCGAATCTTCTTCAACATTTTTGAGTCAAACTAACGATTGCAATCAATTTTGTGCCACCATCTAACCAAGCTCCACCAAAGCTTTTACTTGTGTAGGTGTGAGAATCGACAAGGATCGGTACCAATAGTGCTATTTTATTGTCCGCATTTGAGTGAACTTGATTCATCTTCAACCTTGGTCAAAGGTACATTGGTATTCATTCTTCTCCTTCTACCACTCACAATTTGCTTGAAATGATGGATAGGCCAAGTTCTTCTACAAATCCACTCTTCATCGAGCAAGGCGATGACATGTCATCATCGTCACCAAGAGCCACCTCTTTGGCGGCATGTGAGCTCTCCATCAAGAGCAACAAGCAATGGCGAAGCGCATCGACAACCTCTCCACCGACTTGCGACTCTCAGAAAGCGTACAGCGATTAGCCTTGACAACAAACTCGGTACAAGAAAGAAAGCGATGCAAGAATGGGCGAGATCCGCGCCTTGTTGGTGAACGGCGTACTTCTACCTCTTCACACTCAAGGCGGAGCCACTCAAGTCGCCACTCCGGCGACTCCTTCTCCGACACAAGTACACCGTCATCGAACATTCTTCGTCGAGGCAGCGTCAAGACCGTCATGCATCTAGCAACCGCTACCGACAAGAATCTCCAAGAGCAAGTTGATGAAGAAGTTCCTCATCCTCAATCAAGCCAAATGGCGTTTGCTCAAGCTCAAAACGACAACGTCGTTGCGTACCAACAAGAACAGAAGAAGGCGCGCTACACCAAGAACAACAAGGCGCAGAAGCTCAGCGTCTTCAAACAACAACAACGAAGCACAAGCTCTTGAGTAGAGCAACGCCCTTCAAGCATCAATCGAGCACTTTCAAGCACTAATCATGAATCGCGGCGCAATCAAGGAAGCCCTTGAGAAGAAATACAAGAGGAACTACCATCCGCGTGCGTAACGTCAAGCTCAACAAGCTCCTCCACAAGCTCCTCAAGCTCAACCTCAACCTCAAGGTCAACAAGAACAAGTTGATCATGGACTTCCTCCTCGCCAAGAGCAACATGAGGATGATTACCCTCCACGTCAAAACGTCATCATCAACATCGACCTCAAAACAATGAAGAACATCGCTATGGCAAGCTCAAGTTCACAATGCCCAAGTTCAATGGAACCAATGATCGAAGAGTACCTCTCATGGGCATTGAAGGTCGACAAAATCTTTCGTTTGCACAACTATGAGGAAGAAGAAGATCGCTATGGCATCACTTGAGTTCCAAGACTATGTGCTCATATGGTGGGAACAAATCCTTGGCGCAAACAAGCAAGAGGTGAACCTCCAATAACCACTTGGGCTCAAATGAAGGATGTCATGCGAAACACGCTTTGTGCCCACCTACTACAACCGTGATCTCTTCAAGCTACAACTCCTCAAGCAAGGAACAAAGAGTGTTGAAGAATACTACAAAAGAAATGGAGATTGCCATGATTCGAGCCAATGTCAAGGAAGATGATGAGCAAACAATGGCACGATTCTTGAATGGACTCAACCATCCCATCAAGAAGATTGCCGACTTCAACCCTACTCCAACCTCATTGAGCTCGTGCATCAAGCTACAAAGGCGAGCGACAAGTGCAAGATGACTTCAAATGCATGAAATCTCTCATCCAAGACATCTGACCTCTCCAACAACCAAGCTGACAACTTCTCCAATTTGACATCAACCAAGCCTTTTCCAAGCAAGCGGCGACAAGTCAAGTTACAAGAAAACTTCTACAAGTTCAAGTCGTCCTCCTCCTACTACAAGCAACTCCAAGCCGCGTGCTTCATCATCTACTCAACCGATGAGACCGTCAAGACAAGCTCCTTCAAGTGTTTTACTTGCGGCGGCCGAGGTCACAAGTCATATGAATGCACCAACAAGCGTACCATGATACTCAGCAGCGATGGCACCTCACGACTCAATGAGTGAAGATGAAATGGATGCTATTGAGCAAGTGGCCATGCACGTACGCATCGAGGATGAAGATGATCAAGTCTTTTGCGATGAAGATACAAGCCCGCTCTTGTTGTCTCCAAAGTCTTGACACTTCAACATCACCAAGAAGAAGTCCAGCGATGCCACATCTTCACCACAAAGGCGGCATCAATGGGAGATCCATCAAGGTCATCATCGATGGAGTAGTTGCCACAATTTGCAGCGAAGAACTATGCTCCAAGCTCCAATTGGTCAAAGAAGCAACGCAACCCTACAAGGTTCAATGGCTAAGTGACTCGGCACTATCTGAGTTGAGCATACGGTCCAAGTATCCTTCAAAATCGGTGCATATGAAGACACTTTGGAGTGTGATGTGGTCCCAATGACCGTTTGCCACATCCTCCTTGGTGCGGCCATGGCAATTCGATGCGTGTAGTGTCTACCACAATGGGCGTACAAACCACTATAACTTCAAGATGAAAGGCAAAGAATATGTTTCGACCCATGTCTCCTAGTCAAGTGATAGCCGACAAACAAGCCACCAACCAAAGAGAGAAGGGTGAGAAAGTGAGCCACCAAAAAGTGAGTGAGAGCCACAAGCCAAATTTAGCGCCTCTTAGCCTAGAGAAAAAACCTCATACTATTAGCCACCAAACATGAGATGAGAGAAGTGTGAGAACCCATCGAGTGTGATGCACTTTGTCCTCGTGTGCAGGATGGAGAACCACAAACTAACACCACTCATGAGCTACCTTTGGTGTTTCAATCTCTTTTGCAGGAATTTCAAGATGTTTTTCCCGATGAGCTACCTCGGGTCTACCTCCTCTTGAGGCATTGAGCATCGAATCGACCTCATCCCGGGCGCCACTTCCAAACAAAGCTCCCTCTGTGTGTCAATCCCGAAGAAACCAAGGAGATTCAGCGGCAAGTACAACAACTAATCGACAAGCGGTCTGTATGCGTGAAAGCTTAAGCCCTTGTGCGTGCCCATTATACTTGTGCCTAAGCTAAGATGGAAGTTTCGCTTGTGCTCGATTGTAGACCCATAAATGCTATCACCGTGCGCTATAGGCATCCCATTCCTCGCTTAGATGATATGCTTGATGAACTTAGTGGAGCCAACTTTTTCTCAAAAATTGATCTTAAAAGTGGCTATTATCAAATCCGCATTCATGAGGGTGATGAATGGAAGCTGCTTTCAAAACAAAATTTGGTTTATATGAATGGTTGGTTATGCCCATGGGTTTGTCGGAAGCTCCGGAACTTTTATGCGCCTCATGCATCATGTACTTCGTCCATACATTGGAATATTTGTTGTGGTTTACTTGATGACATTCTTGTGTTTAGCAAAACCATGAAGAGCATCTTGATCACGTTAAGCTTGTTTTGCAAACGCTTCAAAAAGAAAGTCTTTATGCCAACGAAGAAATGCACTTTTGGAGTTGACAAAGTGGTTTTCTTGGGTTTCGTTGTCTCCTTCAAGGGTGTCCATGTTGATGAAACTAAAATCAAAGCAATTAAAACTTGGCCCCAACCCGCAATTTGCAACAAGTCACGAAAGTTTCCTTGGTCTTGCGAGTTTTATCGCAGCTTTGTGAAAACTTTAGCACTATTGCAGCCCCTTTGCATGCTTTGAGTAAGAAGAATACTCCTTTTGTTTGGGGACCTTTGCAATCAAGCGGCTTTGATGAGCTCAAGTCTTTGCTTACCTCACGCTCAATTCTTGCTTTAATTTTGACAAAACTTTTGAGGTCCATTGTGATGCAAGTGGTACTGGAATTGGCGAGATTTTAATGCAAAACGAGTCATTGCTTATTTTAGTGAAAACTCTGCGGTGCTCAACTTAACTATCCGTGTATGACAAAGAATTGTATGCTTTAGTCGCGTGTGCTAAATGTTTGGGAACATTATCTTAGACCTCATGAGTTTGTCATCCATACCGATCATGAAGCGGCTTAAATACTTAAAAGGTCAAACTAAATTGAACAAGCGTCATGCCAAATGGGTGAATTTATTGAATCTTTTCCATATGTGATAAAGTACATTAAGGGCAAGGAAAATGTAGTTCGAGTGCACTTTCACCATATGCAGCTTGTCACCCAACTTGAGGTTGAATGTTATTGGCTGAGCACATCAAAATTTATATGCTAGTGATCCATCTTTTGCACCTCATTATGCTAAATGTTTGGCATACATCTTGGGAACAATATTACCTCAAGGATGGTTATCTTATGAAAGCTAACAAACTTTGCATACCGAGTCTTCTCTTCGTTTGTTACTTTTGCAAGAGGCTCATGGAGGTGGACTCATGGGACATTTTGGACAGCGACAAGACCTTCATACGCTCTCCAAGAATTACTTTTGGCCCAAGATGTTTGAGGCGTTTCACGCTTCACCACCGATGCTCTACATGCATAAGCAAAAGCTAAGTCAGCTCAATCTCATGGTGTTTACATGCCTCTTCCAATTCCATATCAACATTGGGAAGACATTAGCATGGACTTTGTACTTGGTTTGCCTAGAACTCAAAATGGAAAGGATTCGTGTTTGTGGTTGTAGATCGATTTTCTAAGATGGCACACTTTATTCCTTGCAACAAGGTGAGCGATGCTTCACATATTGCAAATCTCTTTTGTAGAAATCTTGCGCCTTCATGGAGTACCAAAGTCAATCGTCTCCGACCCATGACGTCAAGTTCTTGAGTTACTTTTGGAAGACTCTTTCGCCAAGCTCGGCATCAAGCTCATGTTCTCATCCGCATACCATCCTCAAACCGGCGGCAAGCGGGTGGACAAAGACGCTCTCCACTCTACTTGGCGTGTTGATCAAGAAGAACATCAAGAGTGGGAGACATGTTTACCCATCTGCGATCACGCCTACAACGCGCAAGGCATTCAACGAGCAAGTCCCCTTGAGGGTAATCTCGGCTTCAACCCATTGTCCCCATTGGACATCCTACCTCTACCTCTACAAGCGCACCAACCTCGGCGCGAAGTGCCGTGCAAGCTACATCAAGAAGATGCATGAAGATACAAGAAACACCATCGGCGCCAAGTACAGCGACTAGCGACCAAGCTCAACATCAACAAGCAGCCCATGATCTTCAACAAAAGCGATCTGGTGTGGCTACACCTTCCATGAGCAGCTTCTTTAGCGAGCATGAAAGTTCAAACTTCTACCTCGAGCGATGGACCCTTCAAGGTGTTATGCGCTACAACAACAACGCCTACAAGCTCGACCTACCAGCGACAAGTACAATGTGGCGACACCTTCAACGTCAAAGACCTCTACGCCTTTCCATGGTGATGAAGATCTAGATCCGGTCGGATCCTTTGAAGGAGGGGATATGATGCGGAGCATCCTTCCATCATCCCCATGGACTCTACATCAACACGTACAACACCACAGGACCAATGACTGAGCACGTGCAAGAGCTCTTGAAACGGTGACATCACTCCTCTCACAACTCTCCTTCGATTCACATGAGACATGGTTACTACCTCAAGCGGAAACTCTATGCATACTCGAGGCACCGAGGAGTGACCATGAAGAGCTTGAAGCAAAACGAACCGGGAGCGGGAAGCACCCATGAAAGGCGGAAGGAGAAAGCAACTAGGACCAAGGTGGCGGGCGATCGACGGAGGGCCGGGCGATCGAGCCGAGCGGATGATCCGGACCCGGTCCCGACGATCCGCTCCAGCCCGGCCAAGCGGCGAAGCTCCCTCGGCCGGATCATCGGACCCGGCCCGGATCATCCGGACCCGCGGACGTCCGGACCACCAGCGAGGACATCGGCCCGTCACACGCCATGGCAAAACCTCCGGCTCATCCGGGTCCCCGCCATCACCGTCCGGACCAGCCGGATCATCCGGACCCTCGTCCGGATCATCCGACCGGCCTTTTGCGTCGCGTGTTGAAATGAGCCCATGTACTCCGCCCCAGGACTCTATATATAGGACCCCTCTCCTCACTTTGAGACTTAGCATTGGATTAGCTCATATTTGTGTGTGAGAGCCTTTGCTCATCCACGGTACTTCTCCACGGAGATAAGGCCTCCGTCTGGAGAAGATCCATCGATTCAAGACCCCTATCTGGGAAGATCCCTCGTGGATTCAAGACCTCCTCCGAGGAGAAAACGGCTACCTTTATCTTTCCTTTGTTGATTTTGGACCATGTATCACTGGTAGCCGATGATCTAGACCTTGTGTGATTGATCCTTGTTGGTTGAGTGTTCCTCCTTGTTTTCCCCTTGTTTTCTCTCGTTATTCATGGCGTTCTTAGTGTTCCCTCCGTAGATCCCTCCAAACATGAAAGATCGTGAATTAGGGTTCCACCCTACATCGAGCTTCAATAATGTTGGAAAAAGATTCACAAATTTGCAAATGCAACAAATAGACCAAGCAAGTATGGGTACGAAACACACCGCATAAATAGATAAATGGGATTGTATGCAAACCAAAGGTGAGCCAAGATGTGGAATCACGAAAATGCTCTTGTTGCACAATACTAGAGCAGCGCTATACGATTGCACAATAAGTGGATCGCAAACTTGTGCACAACCTACTAAGCAAAATACAAGTATCTCTATCCCAAGTATGCTATATGTATGGTACTTGATGCAATGATCCAAGATGATCAATATGACAATCTTAATGATGTATGATGCTATGGTTCTTGCTTATAAGCTCTTTGCTTATCTTTCCTCTTTGCTTAAAAGCTTTGGTGGCTCTTTCACTTTTGAGCTCTTTTCTCATGCACAAAACTTCACGAATCAAGATAGGAATTGTGTATGCTATGACAACTTTGTGACACAAATGGATCCCAAGATATACACCACTTTGGTATGGTATGTATGCTATCTTGTATGATCACTAAATGTGCACAAATCACGTTCTGCAGCAATACTCAATGGCTAGTCTCGATGGATAAGCTAAGCCATAAAAGTAAAGGCCATGTGGGGTATCAATGCAATTGCAAGTTATGACAAAGATGTTGCGTCGAAGTTACCGTCCTTGACAATGTTGAGTAGTCGATGGAGATGGCGGTGGTGATGATGACGTCGAACCGTGCCTATATAGCGAAAACAGAATAGGACACGGGGATCACAACACAAAATCTCAAAGACCAAAACACATCAAAATCGACATAGGAGGTAGCGGTGGCGGTGGGTGTGTTTTGGAAAGTGTTAATGTGTCGAGGAAGATGTCGTGGGCACCATGGCAAAATTTGGCAAAGGTATCGTGAAATGGGCTCAAGTGTTGGAGTTCTTTGTTTCGGGGCGGATGTCGGGGTTTGCCGCCGGATGTCCAGGGGACCTGGCAGGATGTCCGGGCTCGGATCGAAGACGAACTCGAAAAACTCGGAAATCGCAACTCTGGGCAAAATTGAGCCGAATTGGTGGATGGAAAAGGGTGGGGAAGGTGGGAAAGCTAGATCACGCGTGTAACACAAATCCATGGACCAAATCCAACAAAATTTCATCATCGAACAAATCACAAAAAATTTGGGGTATTTTGTGGGGATTTTGGATTTTAGGGCGAAAACAACAAAATCAGGCTAGAAAACACGGGTAGGGGGCTCCAAAAGCGTGATCAACGTGGCTCATGATACCATAATGATGTGGGGTGGAACCTAATTGAAATCGATCTTTCACGTTTGGAGTGGATCCTCACAGGGAATCACGAAGAACAGCGGAAGCACAAAAGGAAACACAGGGGAAAGCGAGATAATCACTCAACCAACAAGGAATAGATCACATAAGTGCTAGATCACCATACACATAAGAGATTCATGAGATCCAAAGTCAACAAGGACAATACAAAAGGTAAGTGTTCTTCTCCGTGAGGAGGGTGATGGTCTTCCTTGAAGGGGTCTTGAATCCGCTTGGGGATCTTCTCGAAGAGGTCTGACAGCTCAGGAGAAGTAACCAAGTGGATGAGCAACTCTCTCACAAAATATGAGCTAATCCTTTGCTAACCCCTAGAAAGAGGAAGGGTGGGTTTATATAGTCTATGGGCCGAGGTACATGGGCTTGACCTTCACTGTTCACGTAGGTGAAGCCCGGATGTCGAGGCGTCGGGCGGATGTCGGGGGCTTCATGTGGCGGGATGTCGGGGCTGGCGGTGTGACCTTGTAGTCTCAGTGCGGGCGGCGGATTTACAGGCGAGGCGGTTCCAGACGCCGTGGGAGCCGGATGTCAGGGC
This sequence comes from Aegilops speltoides, assembly GCA_021437245.1. Taxonomy (NCBI): domain Eukaryota; kingdom Viridiplantae; phylum Streptophyta; class Magnoliopsida; order Poales; family Poaceae; genus Aegilops; species Aegilops speltoides. The sequence continues at coordinate 12,033 of JAHHZJ010001687.1, forward strand.
TGAGGCCCGGATGTCAGGAACTGTGTGCAACTTCAGCTGAGCTGTTGTTTCTGTGTTGGCGTCTCGGGGCGGATGTATAAGGGGCTGGGCGGATGTCCGGGGCACAGAGGTGATCTTGGCGTTTCAGCTGGTTCTCTTCATCCGTGGAGTGGGTTGCTTGTCCATCTTCACGTGCATCCTCGGGAGGTTCTTCTTGACACCTAATCATGCATAGTGTATCTGATTTAGGTAGTAGCCATGTCTCGAGAGGTCATATGAAATATCATTTGGGAGAAAGTCACCTCGGTTTCAAGAGCTCTTGCGTGCTCGAGTCATAGTGATGCGAGCATCCTTCCATCATCCCCATGGACTCTACATCAACATCTACAACACCACAAGGACCAATGACTCGAAAACACGTGCAGAGCTCTTGAAACCGAGGTGACATCACTCCTCTCACAACTCTCCTTGATTCACATGAGACATGGTTACTACCTCGGGCGGAAACTCTATGCATACTCGGGCACCGAAAGTCGACCATGAAGAGCTTGGAAGCAAGGAGAACGCAGGCGGAAGAACACGCATGAAGGCGGAGGAAAGCAACCAGGGGACCAGGGTGGCGGACGATCCGGACGGAGGCGGGCAGTCAGACGAGCACAGGATGATCCGGACCCGGTCCGGACGATCCGACTCAGCTGACCGAAGCAACAAAGCTCCTCCGGCGGATCATCGGACCCGGCGGATCATCGGACCACCAGACGTCCGGACCTGGCCCGGACATCCGGCCCGTCATGCCACTAGCCGACCCTCCGGCTCATCCGGGACTCCACGGATCATCGGACCTAGTCCGGATCATCCGGACCCGTCCGGATCATCGGCCAGTAGCCTCTAGCGGCGCTGTTGGGCTGAGCCATATGCCCGCCCCTAACTCTATATATAGGACCCCATATCCTCCCTTTGAGACTTAGCATTGGATTAGCTCATATTTGTGTGTGAGAGCCTTTGCTCATCACGGTACTTCTCCATGGAGATCGGGACCTCATCTGGAGAAGATCCCAGTTCAAGACCCCTATCGGGAAGATCCCTCGTGGATTCAAGACCTCCTCCGGAGAAAAACGGCTACCTTTGTGTCTTTCCTTTGTTGATTTTGGACCATGTATCACTCGTTAGCCCGATGATCTAGACCTTGTGTGATTGATCCTTGTTGGTTGAGTGTTCCTCCCTCGTTTTCCCCTTTCTTCCTCTGGTTCTTCCAGCGCGTTCTTCGTGTTCCCTCCGTGGATTCCTCCAAGCGTGAAAGATCGGCGAATTAGGGTTCCACCCTACATCATATGGTATCATGAGCCACGTTGATCACGTTTTGGAGCCCCTACCTCGTGATTTCTAGCTTGATTTTGTTGTTTTCGTCCTAAAATCCGAAAATCCCACAAAATTCCCCAAAATTTTTTGTGATTTGTTAGTTTTGATGATGTTTTGTTGTTTTTGATCGTGGATTCGATTGTGTAACTTCGTGGATCTTGTGTTTCCCCACCATCCCCCTCGAAATCCACCCACAATCCAGAAATCGTCAAATTTCTCCCGTTTCGAGTTCTTCCGAGCAGTTTCCGGCGTCGTTGACCTGCCGGATCATCGGACCATGTCCGGATCATCCGGACTTCGCCCGGATCATCCGGCTCCTGGCCGGATCATCCGACTTCCTCTTGACACACCTTGCAATTTGCAGTTCTCCACCCATCCACCACCACTTCCATTTGCAAAACCCCAAGATACAACCTCCGTGCTTACATTCGAGTTGAGTTCGACAATTTGAGTGAGATTTCCGTGTCCTTTGTGTTTGGCTATCTAGTAGCGGTGTGACATCAACAACAAGCGCTCACTTTGGTCGGCTACTCATCTTTGCTTGAGACGATAACATCGACGACATCTTTGTCATACCTTGCAATTGCATTGATAGCCATCACATACCATCTTTTGCGTTGCTTACCCACGAGACTAGCCATTGAGTATTGCCGCAGCGTGACTTGTGCACATTAGTTGCATACACCTTATCATACATACAATCGAGGTGCATATCTCAAAATCAACTTGTGTGTCACAAAGTTGTCATCGCATACACAATTGCTATCTTAGTTACGTCAAGTTTGCATAAGAAAAGAGCTCAAAAGAGAAAGAGCCACTCAAGCTTTTAAGCAAAGAGGAAAGATAAGCAAAAGCTTATAAGCAACAAGCATAGCATCATACAACATTAAGATTGTCACATAAGATCATCTTGGATCATTGCGATATACCATACATATAGTATACTTGGGATAGAGATCGTTGCATTTTTGCTTAGTAGGTTGTGCACAAGCCCGTATCCGCCTATTGTGCAATCGTGCTAGCGTCTCTCTAGTATTGTGCAACAAGAGCATTTTAGTGGATTCACATTTTGGCTCACTTTTGGTTTGCACAATCCCATTTATCTATTTTGATGTGTGTTTCCGTGTACTACTACTTGCTTGGTCTACTTATTTGCATATCGAATTTGCGAATCTTCTTCAACATTTTGAGTCAAGCTAACAATTGCAATCAATTTTGTGCCACCATCCTAACCAAGCTCCACCAAAGGCTTTTACTTGTGTAGGTGTGAGAATCGACAAGGATCGGTACCAATAGTGCTATTTCATTGTCCGCATTTGAGTGAACTTGATTCATCTTCAACTTGATCAAAGGTACATTGGTATTCATTCTTCTCTTTCTACCACTCACAATTTGCTTGAAATGATGGATAGGCCAAGTTCTTCTACAAATCCACTCTTCATCGAGCAAGGCGACGACATGTCATCATCGTCACCAAGAGCCACCTCTTTGGCGTCTGACGAGCTCTCCATCAAGAGCAACAAGCAATGAGCGACGCATAGACAACCTCTCCACCGACTTGCGACTCTCGAAGCATACTGCGAGATTACTTCAGCAACAAACTCGTGGCGCACAAGAAGAGAACGATGCAAGAATGGGCGAGATCCGCGCCTTGTTGGTGAACGGCGTACTACCCTTCACAATCAAGGCGGAGCCACTCAAGTCGCCACTCCGGCGACTCCTTTTCCGACACAAGTACACCGTCATCGAACATTCTTAAATCGAGCAGCGGCGTCAAGACCATCATGCATCTGCAACCCGCTACGACAAGAATCTCCAAGAGCAAGTTGATGAAGAAGTTACCCGTCCTCAATCGAGCCAAATGGCGTTTGCTCAAGCACAAAACGACAATGTCTTCGCCACCAACAAGAACAAACGGGCGCCTACACCAAGAGCAACAAGGCGCCGAAGCTCAGCGTCTTCAACAACAACAACGCGAAGCACAAGCTCTTAGTAGGCGCCCTTCAAGCATCAAGTCGAAGCTCTGCCAACCGCAATCATGGCGCGCAATCAAGAGGAAGCTTGAGAAGAAATACAGAGAGGAACTACCATCAGCGTGCTTAGCGTCAAGCCAACAAGCTCCTCCACAAGCTCCTCAAGCTCAACCTCACCCTCAAGGTCAACAAGAACAAGTTGATCATGGACTTCCTCCTGCCAAGAGCAACATGAGGATGATTACCCTCCGTCAAGAGCGTCATCATCAACATCGACCTCAAAACAATGAAGAACATCGCTATGGCAAGCTCAAGTTCACAATGCCCAAGTTCAATGGAACCAATGATCCCGAAGAGTACCTCTCATGGGCATTGAAGGTCGACAAAATCTTTCGTTTGCACAACTATGAAGAAGAGAAGAAGATCGCTATGGCATCACTTGAGTTCCAAGACTATGTGCTCATATGGTGGGAACAAATCCTTGGGCCGACAAGCAAAGGTGAACCTCAATCACCACTTGGGCTCAAATGAAGGATGTCATGCGAGACACGCTTTGTGCCCACCTACTACAACGTGATCTCTTCAAGAAGCTACAACTCCTCAAGCAAGGAACAAAGAGTGTTGTGAATACTACAAAGAGATGGAGATGGCCATGATTGAGCCAATGTCAAGGAAGATGATGAGCAAACAATGGCACGATTCTTGAATGGACTCAACCATCCCATCAAGAAGATCGCCGACTTCCAACCTTATTCCAACCTTATTGAGCTCGTGCATCAAGCTACAAAGGCGGAGCGACAAGTGCAAGATGACTTCAAATCATGAGTACTCATCCAAGACATCTGACCTCTCCAACAACCAAGCTTCAACAACTACTCCAACCGACATCAACCAAGCCTTTTCCAAACAAGCGACAACAAGTCAAGTTACAAGAAAACTGTACAAGTTCAAGTCGTCCTCCTCCTACTACAAGCAACTCCAAGCGTGCTTCATCATCGACTCCAACCGATGAGACCGTCAAGACAAGCTCCTTCAAGTGTTTACTTGCGGCAGCCGAGGCCACAAGTCATATGAATGCACCAACAAGCGTGCCATGATACTCAACGGCGATGGCACCTCACGACTCAATGAGTGAAGATGAAATGGGCGCTATTGAGCAAGTGGCCATGCACCGGCGCATCAGCGAGGATGAAGATGATCAAGTCTTTTGCGATGAAGATACAAGCCCGCTCTTGTTGTCTCCAAAGTCTTGACACTTCAACATCACCAAGAAGAAGACCAGCGATGCCACATCTTCCACACAAAGGCGGCATCAATGGGAGATCCATCAAGGTCATCATCGATGGAGGTAGTTGCCACAACAGCAAGCGAAGAACTATGCTCCAAGCTCCAATTGGTCAGAAGAAGCATCCGCAACCATACAAGGTTCAATGGCTAAGTGACTCCGGCACTATCTGAGTTGAGCATACGGTCCAAGTATCCTTCAAAATCGGTGCATATGAAGACACTTTGGAGTGTGATGTGGTCCCAATGACCGTTTGCCACCTCCTCCTTGGTGCGAGCCATGGCAATTCGGCCGTGGTGTCTACCACAATGGGCGTACAAACCACTATAGCTTCAAGATGAAAGGCAAGGAATATGTCCTCACGACCCATGTCTCCTAGTCAAGTGATGGTGACAAACAAGCCACCAACCAACGAGAGAAGAGTGAGAAAGTGAGCCACCAAAAAGTGAGCGAGCCACAAGCCAAATTTGGCGCCTCTTAGCCTAGAGAAAAAACCTCATACTATTAGCCACCAAACATGAGATGAGAGAAGTGTGTGAGAACCCATCGAGCGTGATGCACTTTGTCCTAGTGTGCAGGATGGAGAACCACAAACTAACACCACTCATGAGCTACCTTTGGTGTTTCAATCTCTTTTGCGAGGAATTTCAAGATGTTTTCCCCGATGAGCTACCTTGGTCTACCTCCTCTTGAGGCATTGAGCATCGAATCGACCTCATCGGAGGCGCCACTTCCAAACAAAGCTCCCTACCGTGTCAATCCCGAAGAAACCAAGGAGATTCAGCGGCAAGTACAAAACTACTCGACAATGGTCATGTGCGTGAAAGCTTAAGCCCTTGTGCGTGCCGTTATACTTGTGCCTAAGCCCGATGGAAGTTTCCGCTTGTGCTCGTTGTAGACCCATAAATGCTATCACCGTGCGCTATAGGCATCCCATTCCTCGCTTAGATGATATGCTTGATGAACTTAGTGGAGCAACTTTTCTCAAAAATTGATCTTAAAAGTGGCTATTATCAAATCCGCATTCATGAGGGTGATGAATGGAAAACTGCTTTCAAAACAAAATTTGGCTTATATGAATGGTTGGTTATGCCTATGGGTTTGTCGGAGGCTCCGGAACTTTAATGCGTCTCATGCATCATGTACTTCGTCCATACATTGGGATCTTTGTTGTGGTTTACTTGATGATATTCTTGTGTTTAGCAAAACCATGAAAGAGCATCTTGATCATGTTAAGCTTGTTTTGCAAACACTTGAAAAGAAAGTCTTTATGCCAACTTGAAGAAATGCACTTTTGGAGTTGACAAAGTGGTTTTCTTGGGTTTCGTTGTCTCTTCAAGGGTGTCCATGTTGATGAAACTAAAACCAAAGCAATCGGAGCATCCTCGGACATCACCATGTCAAGAGTCCGTTTGGCAAGTGACACGTCGACCTCTACTTCTCATACATAAAGGTGAATCTTCTCCTTTACGTGTTCACTTGACCCCTTTGAGGATGGTATACTACTTGACACTCCACTCGTGTGCATGCATAGGTATTGCGGAGCTTCACGCACGACGAGGAGAGTGCTGGCGCCAAAACGCCTACACCGTCCGCAAGGGAAGCATGGAAGCGAGCGGAAGAAAAGGACTTGCCTAGTCGAGTAGAAAGGCGGTACTACGCGCAAAGCAAGCAGTACTACCGCTCAGCGATACTACCGCCCAAAGCAGCAGTACTACCGCTCAAGCGGTACTACCGCCCATGAGTCGGTACTACCGCCCTGCTATCTATGCAACCCATGAGCCTTGGCCTTGTATCCCTCTCCCACTTACCCCCTTCGTGGCTTAGACTATAAATAGACCACCTCCACCTCCTTTCTAGGGTTAGCAAAGTGATAGCTCATTCTTAAGTGAGCTTTGCTCCTACCTATCTCTACTATTGAGAGAGAGAGACCATTACTCCATTGGAGGCCAAGACCTCCATCTAGGAGAAGATCCCCTAGGAGTTCAAGACCCTCTTTAGGGAAGATCCATCTAGGATATCATCAAGACCTCCTCTTGAGATGAACCTTACCTTGTATCTTTCCCTTTGTTGTTCATGTACCTTGTGATCTTGTGTGTTTGATTGTCTAGTGGATGTGTGATTTGGACTTGTTCTTGAGTGTTTCCCTTGTGATTTCTCTCCGTACTTCCCGTGTTCATCGTGTTCTCGTGGGATCCTCAAACGTGAAAGATCGGCGAATTGGGGTTCCACCCTACATCATATGGTATCATGAGCCACGTTGATCACGTTTTTGGAGCCCCTACCCCGTGTTTTCTAGCTTGATTTTGTTGTTTTCATCCTAAATCCGAAAATCCCCACCAAAAATAGCCCCCAAATTTTTTTGTGATTTGTTGGTTTGATGATGTTTTGTTGATTTTGATCCATGGATTTGCTTGGTTTCAAGTGGATCTAGCATTCCCCCTGATAGAGGCAAAGGTGTCCCGTCTTTCGATGAGATGGTGGATTTCGCTTTGTGGAAGTCGACTTTGACGATCCGACTACGAACGTGCGTGGACGTCGCGCCTTAGCAATCGCTAAACCAACTCCGAGAGGTTATTGACCACGCCGAGACACGATCAACGACCACGAGGTGCATTTCCTGCGAGCAAGCGAAGAACAAGCAAGAAACTGAGATTGCAATCTGGATATTGCGAATATAAGATGAAAGCTTTATTGATCAAGGTGGGGTTACGTGGCGCCTTTATGCAGTCGTTGAACACAAGCGAAATGCTGTGAAGTTGCAGCTATGGCGAACTTTTGATCTAAACAAAACCCAAAGTCTAAGCGGTGCCCTAAGGGCTGTATATATGGAGGAAGAGGGTGAATTTCGTGGCCCTTGGTGGAGGGTCGAAACTAACCCTATCTCTTGTTTCCCACACATACGGACTCTAAAATAGCCTATACTAATGTATTTCGAAATTACATGGGCTGGCCCAATAATAAGGTGTGCAGACACCTAGAATAGCCTCTGGACGAAATTTATGAAGTGGCATCTTGTATATTTCGTCCAAGGCTTCATGCACTCATTATGGTGGCTTCAAAGTCCTGAAATCATCACTTGTAACTCCATTCTTGTCCCCTTAGCATGCCATCATCTCCATGCTTGTTCTTGCTCCAATGTTCATCCTTCTCCAAGCTAGTCCCTTCATTTGTAAGCAAAACAAATGTATCCAATTTAAGCAGCATCATATTCTCATGAACATTAGAATCATTACCAAGAAAGCGAAAGTACACAGTAATTTAGTTGGCGTCTTGTGCTCTAGTATTTGGTCCGTATGTGTAGCAGCGAGGGGCTGTGGGTGTAACAATGGTATTGATGTCCTCATCATCCTCCCTTCTTGAAATGAAGTCGTCCTCATTGAAGTTCATCTTCCTCACCCAAATATGGCTTCAAATCTGCAATGTTAAAAGTGGGACTAACCCCAAAATCTGCGAGCAGCTCAAGTTTATATGCATTATCATTTACTTTCTCCAACACCTTAAAGGGACCAGCAGACGTGGCATTAGCTTTGATTTGCGCAAATCAGAAATCTATCCTTACATAAATGTAACCAAACAAGATCTCGGTGCAAACACAACATGTTTTCTACCCTTATCTCCGACAAGTTTATATTTAGCATTCATCGCTCAATGTTTTCCTTAGTTAACTCATGCATTTTAAAATCAATTCAGCACGTTCTTTAGCATCAAAATTAACCTTCTCCGAAGATGGAAGAGGCAATAAATCAATAGGTGCACGGGTAGGAAACCATACACAATTTCAAAGGGCACATCTTAGTAGTAGAATGCAATGAGCGATTATAAGCAAATTCAATATGAGGCAAGCATTCTTCCCACATTTTCTTATTATTCTTCAAAACAGCCCTAAGCATAGTAGACAATGTTCTATTGACTACTTGGTTTATCCATCGGTTTGGGGGTGACAAGTAGTACTAAAAAGTAGTTTAGTCCCCAACTTAGCCCATAAACATCTCCAAAAGTGGCTAAGAAATTTAGTATCACGATCTGAAACAATAGTATTTGGCACACCATGCAAGCGAATAATTTCACGAAAGAACAAATCAGCAACATTAACAGACATCATCGCTTTTATGACATGGTATAAAGTGTGCCATTTTGAGAATCTATCACGACAACAAATATGCTATCCTCCCTTCTTTGTTAGAGGTAAACCTAAAACAAAGTCCATAGATATATCCTCCCAAGGAACACTAGAGTGCAGGCAAAGGCATATATAAACCATGAGGATTGAGTCGTGACTTAGCTTTTTGACATGTAGTGCAGCGAGCAACAAAAGCGCTCAACATCCCGTCTCATCTTTGGCCAAAAGAAATGTGTAGCTAGTATATCCTCGGTCTTCTTCACGCCAAAGTGTCCCATTAGTCCTCCTCCATCGCCTCCTGCAACAACAAAAGCGAGCGGAGCTAGCTGGAATGCATAGCTTGTTAGAACGAAACACAAATCCATCATTAATGACGAACTTGTTCCATGTTCTACCTTCTTTACAATTCTGCAATACATCTTTAAAATCAGCATCATGCACATATTGATCTTTGATGGTCTCCAAACCAAATATTTTGAAGTCAAGTTGTGAAAGCATAGTATAGCGACGAGACAATGCATCAGCAATAACATTTTCTTTACCCTTCTTGTGTTTAATGACATAAGGAAAGTCTCAATGAATTCAACCCATTTAGCATGTCTCGATTCAGTTTAGCTTGACTTTTAATATGTTTCAAAGATTCATGATCAGAATGTATAACAAATTCTTTGGGCCATAAATAATGTTGCCATGTTTCTAAAGTCCGAACAAGAGCATATAATTCTTTATCATAAGTAGAATAATTCAGACTAGGCCCACTCAATTTTTCGAGAAAAGTATGCAACAGGTTTGCCATCTTGTAATAACACACCTCTAATCCAATTCCACTAGCATCACATTCAAGCTCAAAAGTCTTATTAAAATCAGGAAGTTGGAGTAAAGGGCATGTGTCAACTTAGCTTTCAATACCGTGAAGGCTTCTTCACTGCGGTACCCCAAACAAAAGGCACATCCTTCTTTGTAAGCTCGTTGAGAGGTGCAGCAATGGTGCTGAAATCTCTCACAAAGCGCCTATAGAAACCAGCGAGGCCAAGGAAACTCCTCACTTGTGTGACCGTTTTGGGCTGCGGCCAACTCTCAATAGCTTCAATCTTGGCTTTATCAACTTCAATTCCTGTGGAGTAACAACATAGCCAAGAAAAGATACTCGGTCGGTGCAAAAGGTGCACTTCCCAAGGTTACCAAACAAGCGTGCATCACGTAGAGCATTAAAAACAACACGTAAATGTTCCAAATGTTCTTCCAAAGATTTGCTATAAATCAGTATATCATCAAAATAAACTACCACAAATCGTCCAATGAAAGCACGTAAAACTTAGTTCATTAATCTCATGAAAGTACTAGGTGCATTAGTTAACCCAAAAGGCATGACTAACCACTCATATAATCCAAACTTAGTTTTAAATGCTGTTTTCCATTCATCTCCCAATTTCATACGAATTTGATGGTATCCACTCATAAATCAACTTTGGAGAATATTGTAGAGCCACTCAATTCATCAAGCATATCATCTAGCCTAGGAATAGGGTGGCGATAACGAATAGTAATATTATTGATGCCTCTACAATCAACACACATCGTGACGTACCATCCTTTTTCGGCACTAGAAGAATAGGAACAGCACAAGGACTAAGGGATTGGCGTATATAACCTTTGTCGAGCAGCTCCTGCTTGACGCATAATCTCCTTCGTCTCCTCTGGATTAGTGCGGTATGGTGCGGTTGGGTAATGATGCACGGGAATTAAGTCAATTTGATGCTCAATCCCTCGAATAGGTGGTAATCCGGTGCACGTCTTGTGGAAAGGCGTCGTGAACTACTGCAAAATGTTAGTGACATGAGGGGGCAAAGAGGAAAACACGTCCTCGAATGAAAATAATGCCTCTTTGCACACAAAAGCATAGCAAATAGATTTGCCAAAATCTAGCTCATCAATATCAGATTTGGTGGCAAGTAAACATGCACTTTTCAATTTAATTTCAGAAGCAACAGTAGATGGTTTATTATTAGGCTTCATGTGTTGCTCAAATTCTTTTGCCACAATCTGATTTTCACTCTTATTTTCTCCTGTTTTGCTTTATTAGCTCTATTAATATCATCTTTCAAAATGGACTCAGGAGTCATAGGAAGCAAAGTAATATTTTTATCCTTATGAACAAGAGTATCTTGATTGTTTCTACCATGGTGTACAGAATTTTTATCAAATTGCCATGGTCTACCAAGTAACAAGGAACATGCTTGCATAGGTACCACATCACAATCAACATAATCAGCATATGTAGAGATACTAAAATGCACACGAACAGTCGTGTTACCTTCACCTTGCCGCTGTTGTTGAACCATTGGATGTAGTAAGGATGTGGATGTGGTCTTGTGGTGAGAGATAGCTTCTCCACCATCTCCATGCTAGCCAAGTTGTTGCAGCTCCCTCCATCTATGATGGCCTTGAATAGACGTTCCTTCACAACTCCTTTGTATGGAACAAATTATGCCTCTGATTTTGCTCAGCTTGTGTAACTGCACACTCAAAACACGTTGAGCAACTAAACATTCATACTGTCGGCATCTTGACAGCCATGTATTGTGTCTCATGATCAGAATCATCTCCACCGTGTTCCTCATGTGTAATAAGAGCCAAAGTCTCCTCATCATAGTCACTAGCGGACTCATACCCACCATCCTCGGTAGCAATCATCACTGCGCTGAGATTTGCATTCTCTCATAAAATGTCCTCTTCCCTTACAACGACGACAAATAATATCACTTGTGTGCCCTGTTGGCGCCATGGAAGAAGAAGAGCTCTGTGCAGGCCCGGCAGTGTGCTCTTGGCGAGATAGTGGTGGTTGTGCACTGCTTTCTTGTATCACGGTTGGAGGTGGCACTGAAGAAGGTGATGGTGTAGTGGAAGTAGATGATGCGTGGTGTCCATGATGAAGGTCGACCTGCGAGAAAAGTTAGTGCGGCGCCAATGCTGTCGATCCTGCACTTCACGTTCAGCTTTACAAGCAAGATGGAATAAGCAGTGATATTATTATAATCCTTATAGTCTAGAATGGTCTGAATCTCTCTATTTAATCCACCCGAAAGCGTGCAAGCATAGCTTCATTCTCCTCAACAATACCACATCTAATCAAGCCGGTTTGTAATTCTGATAATATTCTTCTACAGAATTTTTCCTTGTCTTAAGCGCTGCAATTTTTGAAGTAATTCACGTTGATAATATGGTGGAACCCAGCGAGTCGCATAGCAGTTTTCAAAGCAGCCCAAGTAGCTGGAACAGGATATAATCTACAATGTTAGGACCACCAAACACATGCAAAACTAGTGAAAGCACAAACAGCAGCAGGAACACGTCTCTCCTCGGGATATTGTAAACATGTAAATCGTTGTTCAGTTTCTAACTCCCAAGTAAGATATATATCAGGAACATATCTACCCTCAAATGGTGGAATATTCAATTTCAGTTTAGGGAGATGGTCATGATCTCGTACTGAGGAGCCCTAACATTGCCATTATTTGCATGTGGGCGACCTGGTGGTTGTGGTGCTGGTGGTTGCACGTGGTTACGATGTTGATCAACCTCCTCCTCATCGCCCGCATACTCATCATCCTCCTCGGTACAGCAGCAGCGATGGCAGGAGCCACGAAGCACCAACAGCGATGCAGCGGCACCAGAATTTTCTCTGGCTCAATAGGAACACGCTTGAGCTCGTCCATACTTGATTCGGAAGAGGCGTGGTTGTTGTCGTTGCAGAGGTGCGATAGGTGCAGCGGCGGTGGTTGTGGAAAAGCAGCGAGCAATTCATCAAACTTGCTATCAAGCTTTGTTTCAAGCGTCTTCTCAATGCCATCTATCTTCTCCATGGCCTCGTCAAATCTGTTTACCACATCTTGCACCTGTCCAATCATCATTTGCTGAAACTTATCATGTAGCTGTTTGTTTGTCGAGGTTCTCCCAATCAGTCTCATCGGCTGTGTTCCTGCCATGGTTAGCAGCAATAGAAACACACAAGAATATGATCCTCAGACTACTAGGAAGTGGTGGTGGTGGTGTGGTGGACAGTCACAAATCCGTGAAGCAAATCTCAAATTCTTACAGTTCTTACCCAGCAGCGGTGGTGATCGGCAACCGTTGTAGTCAAAACTCTCAAAGCTTGGCTATAGCGATTACCGGGGAGAATCAAGCATGCAGCGTAGATGTATGTGGAGCTGGGAAGGCTTATAATATGGTAGCAAAAGGGTTGACAATAATCAAATCAGAGATGCAAAGTTGAATAAGCGCTCAGCAGCGGTCTTGTGCTGGTCCTAGGCTGAACCGTGCTAGAGGCAGCGAGCCTAGAACACTAACAAAATCACGCGCTGCTGCGTAAACAAAGGAAAAGCACACTCTGAATTTTTTTTCGCTCTTTTTTTGCGCTGCTTTTTTTTGCGCTGCTTTTTTTTGCGAAAAATCACTATAATGGCGAGTGTCTCAAAACTCTTCCAGGTCAAACTGACAGGATGGGCACGAAAATTTTCGACCAAATTTTTTTTTTGACTGCCGGACGAAAAACTGAAGCAGGTCAAAAAACTTTCTATAACGGCGACTGGCTCAATACGCAAAACACCTAAAATAGGATAGCCAGAAAATTTTTTATCCCGTGCGTTTTTGGAAAATTTTGGGCCTAAACGGAGGGTGGTTTCCGGACTCTTCTACGGACGGCAAAAGATTGCTGGAATCCGAAACCTACTCAGACAAGGAAACACGAATCGGAAATTAGATGGATCCCGAAAACAAATCTAATATGCAAGGAACTCGGATTGGTGGTGGATATATGGTGGTGGTATATGGCAGCGGTGGTGGTATATGGCAGCGGTGGTGGTATATGGCAGCGGTGGTGGTATATGGATCGGATTGAGCGGTGGCGGATAAGCGGTGGTGGTAGATGGCGAGGCGATGATGATGGTCTTGCGGCGGCGTGACAACTTATGACCAGAACTTCGAAACTCTAAAGACTAGACTCTAAGACCAGCAACTCGACACGGCGATGCAACCGCAAATTCAACAACGCAAATCAGAAAAAGATTATGCAAAGGCTCAGATTGGTTGGATATGATGACCTAACCTAATTTTTTTTGGCTTTTTCGTGGACTGTAGGTATGAAGAACAGACTCGATCTAAACTACGAAAAACTGTAAAATCTCACCGAGCAACACTGGAAATCTGATACCACTTGATAGAGGCAAAGGTGTCCGTCTTTCGATGAGATGGTGGATTTCGCTTTGTGGAAGTCGACTTTGACGATCCGACTCTGACGTGCGTGGGCGTCGCGCCTTATGTCGCTAAACCAACTCCGAGAGGTTATTGACCCACGCGAACACGATCAACCTGACCACGAGGTCATTTCCTGCGAGCAAGCGAAGAACAAGCAAGAAACTGAGATTGCAATCTGGATATTGCGAATATAAGATGAAAGCTTTATTGATCAAGGTGGGGTTCTATGGCGCCTTTGTGCAGTCGTTGAACACAAGCGAAATGCGAAGTTGCAGCTATGGCGAACTTTTGATCTAAACAAAACCCAAAGTCTAAGCGGTGCCCTAAGGGCTGTATATATGGAGGAAGAGGGGTGAATTTCGTGGCCCTTGGTGGAGGGTCCGAAACTAACCCTATCTCTTGTTCCCCACACATACGGACTCTAAAATAGCCTATACTAATGTATTTCGAAATTACATGGGCCTGGCCCAATAATAAGGTGACGCAGCACCTAGAATAGCCTCTGGACGAAATTTATGAAGTGGCATCTTGTATATTTCGTCCAAGGCTTCATGCACTCATTATGGTGGCTTCAAAGTCCTGAAATCATCACTTGTAACTCCATTCTTGTCCCCTTAGCATGCCATCATCTCCACGCTTGTTCTTGCTCCAATGTTCATCCTTCTCCAAGCTAGTCCCTTCATTTGTAAGCAAAACAAATGTATCCAATTTAGGCAGCATCATATTCTCATGAACATTAGAATCATTACCAAGAAACGAAAGTACCTGGTAATTTAGTTGGCGTGCGCGAGCTCTAGTAATTGGTCCAGTATGTGTAGCAGCAGGGGCTGTGGGTGTAACAATGGTATTGATGTCCTCATCACCCCCAAGTTTCCCCTCTTTCCATCCACGAAATCCATGAAATTTTGCCCCCGAAATCATCCATTTCCGCCCCAAAATCACGCCCCGATTCGATCTGCGAAAAAACCCGACACGAGCGGTACTACCGCTGAGAACCTCAAGCGGTACTACCGCCCCGCTAACGGTACTACCGCTAGGCCCTGTTTCAGCCGAAACAGTCGAAAAATCCCGACACGAGCGGTACTACCGCCCTCCCGAGCGGTACTACCGCCCTGGCCAATTTCAGCTTTCCGAGTTTCACCGTTTTGCCCATAACTAATTCATCCGGAGTCCGTTTTTGACGTTCTTTAGCTCGTTTTGAAGATATTGACATCCCCCATCCCACAAAAATACCACCAACATCATATGACTCCATTACATTTGGTGAATTTTGGCATCTTTGCCTAGAGCTTCCACCACAACATCCGCATAACCACCACCGACTTCCGCAACCTAACCCATTTTGTTCCTTATAGCATTAGTGGTTGTTTGAGTTGTGATTTGAGTCTCCTAAGGTGTTTAGGCTACTTAGGGACGGTTGCTTCTTCATCAACCACCACCACCACCACCACTTCCAGATAACCTTGCCCACCATACACTTCCGACAACCCAACTTAACCCAATTGTTGTTTGAGCTTTTTCGAGTTGTGGCTTGTGTCTCCTAAGGTGTTTGGCTACTTAGGGACCGTGTGCTTCCAACTCTTACACGTGTATAACCCATCATCCCACTTCCGCATTGCCTAGTGCAAACCACCACCGCTTTCGCTACCACCATTTGACATTTGTCATTTGAGATTTTGAGTTTGCGGTTTTTCCGTTTCCTAAGGTGTTTGGCTACTTAGGGGCGAGTCTCCATCATCTTGGTATCTACACCAAGAACACGCCACTCATCATCATAAGGGCGGTAACCTCGACGACACCTTTGTATATCCCTTGCAAATTGCATTGTTAACCCCTAGCCCATTTTGCGTCACTTACCTATCGAGACTAGCCATTTGAGTATTGCGGCAGCGTTACTTGTGCACATTAGTGGTCCATACCTTCCATTGCATACATACCATATCATCTTGGTATCATATCATCCATTGTGCCTCAAGTTTGTTCCGCATATACACAATTGCTATCTTAGTTTGTGCATTATGCAAAAGTGGCCATAGAAAAAAAAGGAGAAAAAGCTTTTAAGCAAAAAGAGAGCAAAGAGCTCGTGAGCAAGTGCCATAGCATCATACCCCATTACACATAAGAGCCATACCAAAATCTACATCATATGATATCATGCTTGAGAGAAACACCGGGAACCATACATATATAACATACTTGGGATAGAAAGAATATCCATTTTGCATCTTATAGGTTGTGCACAAGTGTCGTATCCGCCTATTGAGCAATCGTGCTAGCGTCTCTCTTGAGTTGTGCAACACGAGTGTTTTCCGTGGATTCCACATTTTGTGCTCATTCCTTGGTTGTACGACCCCATTTATCTATCCGTGTGTGTGTTTCCGTGTACCTTTCATTGCTATTGGTCCATTTGTTTCACTTGCAAATTTGTGAATCTTTTTCAACATTATTGACTCTTGCTAACATTTTGCATCAAATTTTTGTGCCACCATCCTCACCGAACTCTACCATAAGCCTTTAATTGTAGGTGTGAGTGAACAAGTCCGGTACCAATTCCACTATTCTTTCATCTCACCTTGAGTGACACGGGATACATCCTCAACTTTGGGAAAAAGGTAACTTGGTATTGTTTATCTCATTTCCTACTCACCTCTACTCGAATCTTGTGATGGATAGGCAAGGCATTTCACTTTCGGTCTACAACAACAACGACGAGTTCGATGCCATGAACAACAACTACGACGCCAAGATGGACAAGCGCATGGAGGAGATCAAGGCCCTCATCAAGTCCTACAAGCGATCTTCCTCATCTTGAGAAGGCGCTCAAGAGCACATCCTTCGAGCTACCATCTCGGCAAGATCGCGCCGGCATCGACACCAACACCACCAAGAGCGTGAAGGTCAAGGCTCTACATCAACAACGCTCAATGACTTCACCATCTCCCTTGGCATCTTCGCCAAGCGACTACAAGGCATCTTCGCCTACGGACATACGGCATTTTCGCCAACAAGCACCCCAAGACTACGCTCAAGAGAAGCTCCCCAAGCTCAAGTCCACGACTTCCACGAGCTACTATGACCTCGACACCGACCACGCGATTCCTTTCTATGGGACTCATGAACCGAGGAGTATCTCGAGTGGGGGGCGTTTAATGGACGACTACCTCAAGCTACATCAAGTTCCTCCGAAGATCAAGTGAAGTGCGCCACAAGAAACTTCCACGACTACGCATTGGCATGGTGGCTTCACACACCTTGATACTCGACATGAGTTGGCCCAAGGCGAAGAAATCTTTGCGGCGAGAGTTTGTGCCTCCAACCTACACGGAACAACCGGCGCCAATTGGAGAACACCACCCAAGGATCCAAGTCCATCGACAAGTACTTCAAGGAGATGATGATTGCCTTGCGACGAGCAGGCGTGGATGACCCCATTTCGATGAAGTTCCACTTCATGATGGGATTACTGCAACGACATCTCCAAGACCATCTTCCTCGAGAACTACAAGTCCATCGGCGACAACTACATTGGTGCTCTCAAAGCGAACAAGAACTCATGAAGGCCAAGGCTTCTCCACCCCAAGCAAACTTCACGGCGACCAAGCTCTCGACAAGCATGAGGCTAGTACCACCAAGATGTCCAAGCCCGACAAGCTCCTAGACGATGCTCCCAAGTGTGACTTCACCGCCATCCCTCTTTGTGGCATTGATGATGCCGAGTCTACTTTGACTCTTTTTCAAGACGGTGCGGCGATGAGTTCGACTACGGAGACCCTCAAGGACCAAGCTTTGAAGGCGAGCGACAAGGTGGCGAGCAAGGATGATGCTTCCATCTTAGGAGGCGAGAGTGATGATGTGCCATCTTTGGCCTTCATCCACGACGAGAGTGATGATGTGCCATCTTCGGCCTTCATCCACGACGAGAGTGATGATGTGCCATCTTCGGCCTTCATCCACGGCGACCATGACGAGATGGTTGAGCATGGGATTCTCCCTTCGACCACGGCGACGTATGATGACTTGAGTGACTTGTGCCACCATATTGAGAGTGAGAGTGACTTCACCACTAGCCCCATATATGATGAGTTGCCACAATTCCCATGTGAGGAGAGCCACAACCCCCACCACTTGAGTGAGATGAGTGACTCCACCATACGTGAGTTTGAGTGCACCTATTTTGAGGGTGGTGAACCACCACATAGAGAGAGTGAGATAGTTGATAGGTCTCGTGAGGCCATTTCCATTTCTAACAACTTGACCTCTACCTCTATTGTGTCTTCTCATTTGGTGCTAGGTCCCATTTATGATGGTGTGTAGCGATCCTCGGCGACTTCGTCCTCCCTTTGGACAAGGCGATGGCCATGGTGGATTATGATGCACCCCCCACATGGTTCCATCAAGATGAAGATGACCACCATTTGGTCTTTCCCACCTCACCTACACCACTTGAGTGGAATGACAAAGGTAACAAAGGTGACGGTGATGCTCTAGTCCCACTAGTGGACTTTCTCGAGATTGATTGCTTGCATGATGTTGATCCACCTAGTACCTTGTTTCATTCTAGTATGATTTCCCCATGTGATGATTTGCCCATTTATGATGAGTACGATGATTCTCATGTGGAGTCTATTAGTTGTGATGCCATGTTACATAGGATTTCTTGCGACAATTCTTTAGGTCACATCATGTTTGCTAATCCGCTTGACTTGTCATATGCTATGCATGAGATCCATCATATGTCTTATTTGCAATCTCTTCATAGTGACTATGCATATGCCATTAAAATGAACCCAATTTGCACATATGGCATAGATGACAAGCCCATGGTTATTGGCATTTGTTTTTCTTGTGATGATATTGATATGCTCCCTTTGCATCATTCATCTCATATGCCATGCCATGACCACCTAACCGGATATGCATTGTTTTGGATGTTGTCCATTCTCTCCATATGATGTTTCCAATGTTGTTCATGAGGAGACCCTATGCCTTTGCCATGCAATTGTGACCCTTGTTTGCATCTACCCATGATTCTCCATTATGATATTCCTATGTGTATTTGCATGCTTGGTGGAGATCCTTGTTGCTTTTGCCATGTTTATCATGTGCCCCATTCTATTGATGTTTGTTGTGTTGGGAGAGTCATGATGACCCATTGCTATTCACATATGGCCTCTGCCAATACATTCATGATATTGTACTCATATCTTGCTTTCATGCTTGTGCTATGACTTGTGAATTATTCATGCCCACTATTTGCACCAATGACATGTTTGCCATGATTCCTCCTAGTATGTTGCATCTTAGCACTACTAGCTTGCTTGATTTGATAGCTATGAATGCTCATTATATTGCATCACCCATGTTCCACTACTTGCTTTCTTGGGTTGATGACATATATGCTCATGCCTCTCACATGATATATCTTGATCATTGTCTCTTGTGTTATAAGTGCTCATCTCATGCGGTTGATGACAACCATCTATATGCTTTACATGATTTGTATTGCTTCTTGTCATATATCTCCATGTTTGCCTCTCTCATGCTAGATGATTTGCCATGTATTGAGTGCAACAATGATTCTCTTCTTGTTCATGAGATTGCCCCCATAGCATTCTCGCATATATTTGGAGATTTTGACACAATTCTTGTGAAGCATGCTTGTCTTACTTCTTTGCACCATATACCTAGTGCCATGGATATTGCCATTGTTGCATCATATTATTCATGCACTTGTGCTTCTAATGGTTATGTGCAAAAGATGAGAACCATCATGATGGATGATGTGTTTATCTACCATCTTGCATCGTTCTTTGTTTTGTTTTGTGAATGTGTAGGATACTTGGACTTTGTGTAGACTTCCACTTCACGTGAGTTGACCATTCGAGCTCTTGAGCGAGCCTCATAGATTCTTCAGGACTCGCTTCTACACCATACTTCCTACCACTCCGGCAATGTGAAGAATGCACAAGGAAATGCTTTCAAGGTGACATCCTTCTTGAGCTTGGATATTGTGGATCATACTTCATGTGTTGCTTGCACCATTTGCACGCATGTTGAGATAGTGCTTTCACCTATGATTGCCACATTTCCATGTGTCATGACATATATACCTTGTGTTGCTACTATCATATGGTTGGTGGCACCAATATCATTTCTTCACATATGCCATGTCCCTTTGCTTGTCACATGATTCACTTGATTGCCTCACACATGATGAACAATTGCTCTTTCTATTGTGTTGAGTGCCACGCTATATTCACTACACCCTATGCACATTATGCTTGGATTGTCTTACACTTGACCCATGTTCTAAGACATCTGATCCTATTTGGTGTTGTGAATACTTCTTATGCCTACCTATAGACCTTTCATTGAGTGCTTGATGCTTGTTTGCAATGACCTTGAGGTAGATGCTTATTCTCTTGTCACACATATTTGCATCTCTACCTCACATTAAATGCTTGTTTCCATGATGACCTTGATTTTTCTCAATTCATATGCTTACATGTCATGTCACAATCCTTTGTCACACCCTATGCTATGCTTGATGACAACACTTGTTTGGCGAATCACCTCTTGAATGCTTGGTTTTGCACTAATGCTAACCACATTTGTTTTTCAAGTGTTTGTTGTCCTTGCTCATTTTGAAGGAATCCCAAGGCGGTGCGACATTGGAGAGTGCCCATTGCGAGCTTGAAGATGGCGATTACTTGGTGACGTCCACTTCTTCATGGCGAAGCCATCTCTTTCCCATGGTGATTTGGTTTTCGATCCGGTCGGATCTTTTCCAAGGGAGGGATGATGCGGAGCATCCTATGGTCATCACCATGTCAAGAGTCCGTTTGGCAAGTGACACGTCGACCTCTACTTCTCATACATAAAGGTGAATCTTCTCCTTTACGTGTTCACTTGACCCCTTTGAGGATGGTATACTACTTGACACTCCACTCGTGTGCATGCATAGGTATTGTCGAAGCTTCACAAATGGCGAGGAGGAGTGCAAGCGCCAAAGAACACCTACACCGTCTGCAAGGAAGCGTGGAAGCGAAGGCGGAAGAAGAAGGACCTGCCCAGTCCAGAAAGAAGGCGGTACTACCGCCAAAGTAATGCGGTACTACCGCTCAGCGATACTACCGCCCAAAGCAAGTGGTACTACCGCTCAAAGCGGTACTACCGCCATGAGTCGTACTACCGCCCCACTTTGTCTGTCAACAGCCATGGGCAGCATATCCTCTCCCACTTACCCCTTCGTGGCTTAGACTATAAATAGACCACCTCCACCTCCTTTCTAGGGTTAGCAAAGTGATAGCTCATTCTTAGCTGAGCTTTGCTCCTACCTATCTCTTGAGAGAGACCACTACTCCATTGGAGGCCAAGACCTCCATCTGGGAGAGAAGATCATGGGATATCATCAAGACCCCCTTGTGGGAAGATCCATCTAGGATACAAGACCCCCCTTGTGGGAAGATCCATCTAGGATATCATCAAGACCTCCTCTTGGAGATGAACCTTACCTTGTATCTTTCCTTTTGTTGTTCATGTACCTTGTGACCTTGTGTGTTTGATTGTCTAGTGGATGTGTGATTTGGACTTGTTCTTGAGTGTTTCCCCGTGTGATTTCTCTCCGTTCTTCCCCGTGTTCATCGTGTTCTCCGTAGGATCCCCTCCAAACGTGAAAGATCGGCAATTAGGGTTCCACCTACATCATCAAGTCTTTGCTTACTCATGCTCCGATTCTTGCTTTGCCCAATTTTGACAAAACTTTTGAGGTCCATTGTGATGCAAGTGGTACCGGAATTGGCGGAGTTTTAATGCAAGAAAAGCGAGTCATTGCTTATTTTAGTGAAAAACTCTCCGATGCTCAACTTAACTACCCGTGTATGACAAAAATTGTATGCTTTAGTGCGTGTGCTAAATGTTTGGGAACATTATCTTAGACCTCATGAGTTTGTCATCCATACCTATCATGAAGCGGCTTAAGTACTTAAAGGTCAAACTAAATTGAACAAGCGCATGCCAAATGGAGTGAATTTATTGAATCTTTCCCATATGTGATCAAGTACATTAAGGGCAAGGAAAATGTAGTTGCCGATGCACTTTCGCATATATGCGCTTGTCACCCAACTTGAGTTGAATGTTATTGGCTTTGAGCACATCAAAGATTTATATGCTAGTGATCCATCTTTTGCACCTCATTATGCTAAATGTTTGGCGCATACATCTTGGGAACAATATTACCTCAAGGATGGTTATCTTATGAGAGCTAACAAAATTTGCATACCGAGTCTTCTCTTCGTTTGTTACTTTTGCAAGAGGCTCATGGAGGTGGACTCATGGGACATTTTGGACGTGACAAGACCTTAAATCACGCTCTCCAAGAACTACTTTTGGCCCAAGATGTTTGAGATGTTTCACGCTTCACCACCGATGCTCTACATGCCGCAAAGCTAAGTTAAAAGCTCAATCTCATGGTCTTTACATGCCACTTCAATTCCATATCAACCTTGGGAAGACATTAGCATGGACTTTGTACTTGGTTTGCCTAGAGCATAAAATGGAAAGGATTCCGTGTTTGTGGTTGTAGATCGATTTTCTAAGATGGCACACTTTATTCCTTGCAACAAGGTGAGCGATGCTTCACTTATTGCAAATCTCTTTTGTAGGAAATCTTGCGCCTTCATGGAGTACCAAAGTCAATGCGTCTCCGACCCGACGTCAAGTTCTTGAGTTACTTTTGGAAGACTCTTTGCGTAAGCTCGGCATCAAGCTCATGTTCTCATCGCATACCATCCTCAAACCGGCAGCCAAGCGGAGGTGACAAACCAGACGCTCTCCACTCTACTTGGCGTGTTGATCAAGAAGAACATCAAGGAGTGGGGCGTGTCTACCCTCGCCGAAATGCGCCTACAACCGCGCAAGACATTGACGACCGGCAAGTCCCCTCCGAGGTCGTCTCACGGCTTCAACCCATTGTCCCCATTGGACATCCTACCTCTACCTCTACAAGCGCACCAACCTCGGCGCAAGTGCCCGTGCAAGCTACATCAAGAAGATGCATGAAGATACAAGAAACACCATCGGCGCCAAGTACAGCGACTAGCGACCAAGCTCAACATCAACAAGCAACCCATGATCTTCAACAAAGCGATCTAGTGTGGCTACACCTTCCAGAGCAGCTTCCCCAGCGAGCGCATAAATCCAAACTTCTTCCTCGAGCGATGGACCCTTCAAGGTGTTAGCACGCTACAACAACAAGCCTACAAGCTCGACCTACCAAGCGACAAGTACAGCGTGGCGACACCTTCAACGTCAAGACCTCTCACCTTTCCATGGTGATGAAGAACTAGATCCGAGGTCGGATCCTTTCGAAGGGAGGGGATATGATGCGGAGCATCCTTCCATCATCCCCATGGACTCTACATCAACACCTACAACACCACAAGGACCAATGACTCGAGCACGTGCAAGAGCTCTTGAAACCGAGGTGACAACACTCCTCTCACAACTCTCCTTCGATTCACATGAGACATTGATGAGAACATGACTACCTTGGATATGACCAAAAATATTGCATGCATGCATATTTGTCAGGTGATTTCTAGTGCAAACTATTCAATAATCTATTTATGTTATCCAGAACAAAAATACTTCACACTTTGCGTTTTGTCTAATTGCAGGTGTATGGGACATTTGTACAATCCACATATG
Organism: Aegilops speltoides; assembly: GCA_021437245.1. Classification (NCBI taxonomy): domain Eukaryota; kingdom Viridiplantae; phylum Streptophyta; class Magnoliopsida; order Poales; family Poaceae; genus Aegilops; species Aegilops speltoides. The sequence goes on from JAHHZJ010001687.1 coordinate 35,713, forward strand.
AAGATAAGGAAGAAAGAGATGTTTATTTGCTGTTCAAAAGTTCTCTCACGTCACTTTTGGCCCAAGAGAAGATAGAGTCCAAGTCTCGCACGTTCGGACTCAGATTCGGACTACTGCAGACATACCTGACTCAAAACGTCAACAAATTTTCATACGGACTCCGAATTGGGTGATTCTTTTTTGTTGGAAAGTAGATTTCATGATCTTTCCAGCACAATTGGAATCACCTTAAAAGCCGTCCGGGCGTTGAGTTATGGACGAAACAATCTGCTGCTGGCAGAATCCGAGTCAAACTACAAGTCCAAAGGTGTTCGTCACCTCCACTTGGGCCCATGAGCCTTGTACGACCTAGGGTTAGTTTTAGGCTGCCTTGGGGCGTCCTCCCACCTCCTTGGCCGCCACCTTGCTCCTATATAAGTAGATCCATCTAGTATCTTTTCCTTGGGATTTGTTTAGTTAAAAGTTAGCCATTGCAACCCGTGTGCCGTTTGTGTCCAACGACCAGACCAAGACAGCTTACGGATCCCCACCTTTATCAATACTTCATACATACTCGCAATATTCAGATTGCTTTTATCATATTCTTGCTTGTTCTTGATTGCTTGCAGGAATAGACCTTCGTGGTCAGGTTGATCGTGCTCCAGCGTGATCAATAACCTCTTAGAGTTGGTTTAGCGATTGCTAAGGCAGCGTCGTGCCGCGTTTGTAGTCGGATCGTCAAAGTCGTCTCCACCAAATCGATAGTTATCATCTCATCGAAAAGATCGGGACACCCGCCTCTATCAAGTGGTATTAGTTTTCAGGTTGCTCGGTGAGATTTTACAGTTTTCATAGTTTAGATCGCATCATCATTCATACCTACAGTCCATGAAAAAGCCACAAAAAAGTTAGATCTGTTCATCCTTTATCCAAGCCAGTCCGAGCCTTTGCAATTTCTATTCTTTGCTTGCATAGTTGAATTATCGGTTGCATCGATCGTATGTCAGTTGCTGGTCTTAGTGTCTAGTTTCTTTAGAGTTTGAGTTCTGTTCACATTAGTCACGCGCTGCTGCATCATTATCCTTCCGCTGTCACCATCACATCCATTAATTTTCACCACGTGCTACACACTATTCATTGTCATAATCATAATTGAGGTCATTCACATCTTGCTTTGATCCAATCTGCATCTTATCTAGTTTGTCTTAGTAAGAGGAGAAAAAAGATAGAAGAAAGGAGAGAAAAAGGAAAAAAAAAGAGAGAAGAAAAAGAAAAAAAAGCGTGAGAAAAAAAAAGAGAGAAAAAAAATCGGATCTATCTACAATCAATCTCGTACCTGAATTCGGATTAGAATCTGTTTTGCGCACTGTTCAGTATAACAGGTGTATCTTCCTCATACGAAGTCCGTTTTGGCTCCATGAGTACTCAAATTGAAGCTAGCGACGAGCCGCATCTAAATAGTTGCAGAAGCTAGTTCAATATTTGACACCTCAAAATCGGCTTCTAAATAGGTCTTTTTGCCCTCCGAAGTTCGTGAACACAGCTTGTTCCAATTTTCAGGCCAGTTTTAGAATTCTTTGACTCCTCATATCAACTCGGTTGAGTGATTTTTTTTTCGCATTGGAAAGCTTGAGTTAGTAGCATTCTTTGAAAGAATTTATCATAAAATTGGCTCAAACTTTTCAAGAGGAAAGTTGGAAGAGTTGTTGTATATCCTGCTTGGTAGTTGTTTTCATCATTATCTTCACTACCGTTGTGATCTTCACTTCTATCTTGCTGTCAAGAGCTACTTAGTATCCTTCATTGATGCTAGTTGTGCTCGCCGTGACCTCATTAGTGTTCTAGGCTCGCGTCTCTAGTCGGTCTAGCCTAGGACCAGCACAGTACCGTCGTTGGCGTTTATTCAACATTGCATCTCTGAATTGATCATTGCTAATCTTTTGCTACCATATATAGCCAACCCAGCTCCTCATATTTCTACACGTGTATCGTCGTTCCCCAAGCGCTTTACACAATCTTCAGAGTTATTTGACATCGCTGGTTGCTGTCACCACCTGCCGCATGGTAAGAACTTAAGATATTGATATTTGCTTTCTTTGTAGCACTTTACAACCACATCCTAGTAGTTCATAGGAACATTATTCTGGAATTTTGTTTCTTGTTTCTACTAATCATGACAGGTTCGGAGATAGAAATTCTTGGACGATGGACACATCTTCACCATCACGAGTTGGGACAACACACACAACCACATGGTCAGGTTATCTCTTTACCGTCATTTGAGGTAGATTTAATCCTGCTATTTATCTAGCTTGGGAGTTTGAAGTAGAACAAGTTTTTAGTAACCATGACTTTTCTGAACTTGGCGATGCAGCTGCCACTAGAGCATTCTGGTTTTGCTTCAGTTTGGTGGAGTGTGTATTGTAAGAAAAATATTGATAACCAACCCACAACTTGGAAAGATTTGAAAGATGTAATGAGACAACATTTTTCCCTCCTTACTATACGTGCATTGAATTGCATGAAATTTGAACAATTTAAACAAGGCAACAACACTGTTCATGCTTACTACAAAGAGTTCAAATCTTATATGCATCATTGTGACATAGAAGAATCTAAGGATGATACAATGAATAGATTTTTTGTGGTTTGAACAATGATATTCAGGAAAGATTTCATATATTCCTCGTTGCATTCTTGGTATGTATGTTGTGCTTGTACATTTGAGAGACGAATCAGGAGGATGCATTGGGTGACTACAACAACTACTATTCAGTTCATGCTCACCACCGTCGGTTGGTTCCTCCACCGTTGCACCTACTAGAGCAGCCCCACCTCGGATTGTGGCGTGGCATCATCTCAAGAGCATGGTGCATTGTCTCGTCTATACCTACATCAGCTCGTCTTTGCGACAAGGTAACAGATAAAGGTATTGATGATTTAACTTCACATGAGAATGATGCATCCTAGTTAACTTGAATGCATCATGTGTTGAGATTACCTGGTGATTTGAGCACATCACTTATTTTAGAGAATCTTGAAACTGTCATGAATCGTCATGTGATCAAACAACTGAAATACCAACAATTTTGAGTAGACCCATTGAATTAACTATTGATGCAAAAGAATCAATGTTTAATCATTTTGATATGACCTCTAATCTTGGTGATGATTCTGTGTCGAATGACTCATTGCATGTTTGCTTATCAAAGCATGTTGTAGCATGTAAATTTGATTCAAATAAGGTTTATTCACCAATGTTGGGATGGTTTAATGATGAACATTGTCAATCTTTTGAAATAAATATGAGCTTCACTTATATGTGCAAACTGAGTTGCAATATTTTCATGCCTTCTAGTTCTTGTGCTAATTTTTTGGCTTTAGATTTTATGAACTATACAGAGTTACTCATCTATTCATGTGTCATATATGCAAAAATCAAGGAAAGTAAAATGGATGGCGTATACATATACAACATGTACACCTTGTCTCTTTACGTTAGCCACATTTCAGATTAAGCAACGCATGAGGCGGCTTTATTTTCAAGAAGGGAGGATGATGAGAACATGACTACCTTGGATATGACCAAAAATATTGCATGCATGCATATTTGTCAGGTGATTTCTAGTGCAAACTATTCAATAATCTATTTATGTTATCCAGAACAAAATACTTCACACACTTTTTGCGTTTTGTCTAATTGCAGGTGTATGGGACATTTGTACAATCCACATATGAAGATAAGGAAGAAAGAGATGTTTATTTGCTGTCCAAAAGTTCTCTCACGTCACTTTTGGCCCAAGAGAAGATAGAGTCAAGTCTCGCACGTTCTGGACTCAGATTCGGACTACTGCAGACATACCTGACTCAAAACGTCAACAACTTTTTCATACGGACTCGAATTGGGTGATTCTTTTTTGTTGGAAAGTAGATTTCATGCTCCTTCCAGCACAATTGGAATCACCTTAAAATCCGTCCGGAGCGTTGAGTTATGGACAGAAACAATCTGACGCTGCAGCAGAATCCGAGTCAAACTACAAGTCCAAAGGTGTTCGTCACCTCCACTTGGGCCCATGAGCCTTATACGACCTAGGGTTAGTTTTAGGCTGCCTTGGGACGTCCTCCACCTCCTTGGCCGCCACCCCTTGCTCCTATATAAGTAGATCCATCTAGTATCTTTTCCTTGGGATTTGTTTAGTTAAAGTTAGCCATTGCAACCGTGTATACGTTTGTGTCCAACGACCAGACCAAGACCGCTTACGGATCCCCACCTTTATCAATACTTCATACATACCTTAATATTCAGATTGCTTTTATCATATTCTTGCTTGTTCTTCGATTGCTTGCAGAATGAATAGACCTTCGTGGTCGAGTTGATCGTGCTCGGCGTGATCAATAACCTCTTAGAGTTGGTTTAGCTTGATTGCTAAGGCGCCTTGTCGTGCTGTTTTTGTAGTCGGATCGTCAAAGTCGTCTCCACCAAATCGATAGTTATCATCTCATCGAAAGATCGGGACACCCGCCTCTATCGAGACATGGTTACTACCTCAAGCGGAAACTCTATGCATACTCGGGCACCAAAGTCGACCATGAAGAGGCTTGGAAAGAGGAGAACCGGAAGCGGAAGGCACGCATGAAGGCGGAGAGAAAGCAACAGGACCAGGGTGGCGAGACTGATCCGGACGGAGGCCCGACGATCGGACAGAGCCGGATGATCCGGACCCGGTCCGGACGATCCGCTCCAGCGACCAAGGACGAAGCTCCTGATGTAAGGTAGAACCCTAATTCGTCGATCTTTCACGTTTGGAGGATCCTACGGAGGAATCTGAAGAACCAGCGGAAGCACAAAGGGAAAACACGGGAAAGCGAGAGAGAATCACTCAACCAACAAGGGAATCGATCACACAAGTGCTAGATCATCATACATAAGAGATTCACGAGATCCAAAGTCAACAAAGGTAAGGATACAAAGGAACCGTTCTTCTCCAAGAGGAGGCCTTGATGTTCTTCCCTAGAAGGGTCTTGAATCCGGTGGGATCTTCTCCGAAGAGGTCGTGATCTCAGGAAGTATCCAAGTGGATGAGCAAAGGCTCTCACACAAACATGAAGCTAATCGATTACTAAAACTGTCTAGAAGAAGGTGGAGGAGTATTTATAGTTTATGTCCCACGAAGAGGTAAGTGGGAGGGATACATGGGCCCTAGGCCCGCATACAATTGGCATGCGCGGTGGTAATGAAATCCATCGGCGGTAATGCAGCTTAGCGTGATGATGTACCGCTAAGGGTTCTAGTAATACTGTGAGTGAAAGGCGGATAGTACAGCTTAGCAGGAAGGGTAGTTTACCGCTTGGTGTTGTATTGCAGTACCGCTTGCAGCCAGTAATCTGCGTCTCGGAAATCACGAACCGGCGTTTGTCGGGTTAGCGGAAGTAGATTTCGCGGTAGTTCCGCCCCTCAGTAGTAATCGCTTGTGAAGCGGTAGTACCATGAGCTTCGTCTTGATAATGCAAAGCTTCGGGCGGTAAATACCGTGGTTAGCGTTCTTCTTCTTCTTCTTCGCGTCCATCTTCTCCTTCGGTCCTTCTTGCTCCTTAGCTTCTTGGTACCTGAAGCATGCAAAGTGTATCCGTTTGAGGTAGTAACCATGTCTCATGTGAATCGAAAGGAATTGTGAGAGGAGTGATGTCACCTCGGTTTCAAGAGCTCTTGCGTGCCGAGTCATAGGTCCTTGTGGGGTTGGATGTGTCGATGCTAGAGTCCATGGGGATGATGGAAGGATGCTCCGCATCATATCCCTCCCTTGAAAGGATCCGACCTCGGATCAAGGTCTTCATCACCATGGAAAGGCGAGAGGTCTTTGGCGTTGAAGGTGTCGCTCACGGTGTATTTGTCGCTTGGTATGTCGAGCTTGTAGGCGTTGTTGTTGTGGCGTTGCTAGCACCTTGAGAGGTCCATCGGCTCGAGTAGAAGTTTGGACTTGCGTTCGTTGAGGAAGCGTTCCTTGCGAAGGTGTAGCCACTGCGAGATACGCCTATGTTGAAGATCATGGGTTGCTTGTTGATGTTGAGCTTGGTAGTTAGTCGTTGTACTCGGCGCTCGATGGTGTGTCTTGTATCTTCATGCATCTTCTTGATGTAGCTTGCAGCGGGCACTTGCGTCGAGGTTGTGATGCGTTCTTGTAGAGGAAGGGTAGAATGTCCAATGGGGACAAAGGGTTGAAGCCGTGAAGCGACCTCGAAGGGAGACTTGCCGGTAGTCGAATGTCTTGCGGTTGTAGGCGTACTTTCGGCGATGGGTGAACATGCTTCCCACTCCTTGATGTTCTTCTTGATCAACCGCGAAGTAGAGTGGAAGCGTCCGGTTCGTCACCTCCGTTTGGCCGTCGGTTTGAGGATGGTATGCGGATGAGAACAAGAGCTTGATTCGAGCTTAGCGCATAGAGTCTTCAAAAAGTAACTCAAGAACTTGGCGTCGCGGTCGGAGCGATTGTCTTCGATACTCCATGAAGGCGCAAGATTTCCTACAAAAGAGATTTGCAATATGTGAAGCATCGTCTACCTTGTTGCAAGGAATGAAATGTGCCATCTTAGAAAATCGGTCCACAACAACAAACACGGAATCCTTTCCATTTTGAGTTCTAGAGCAAACCAAGTACAAAATCCATGCTAATGTCTTCCCAAGGTTGATAAGGAATAGGAAGAGGCATGTAAAGACCATGAGATTGAGCTTTTGACTTAGCTTTGCGGCATGTAGAGCATCGGGTGAGTAAGCGAGAGACATCTCGAAACATCTTTGGCCAAAAGTAGTTCTTGGAGGCGTGGCGAAGGTCTTGTCGCGTCCAAAATGTCCCATGAGTCCACCTCCATGAGCCTCTTGCAAAAGTAGCAAGCGAAGAAGACTAAAGAATGCATAGTTTGTTAGCTCTCATAAGATAACCATCCTTGAGGTAATATTGTTCCCAAGATGTATGTGTCAAACATTTAGCATAATGAGGTGCAAAGATGGATCACTAGCATACAAATCTTTTATGTGCTCAAAGCCAATAACATTCAACTCAAGTTGGGTGACAAGCGTGCATATCGCGTGAAAGTGCATCGGCAACCTACATTTTCCTTGCCCTTAATGTACTTGATCACATATGGAAAAAGATTCAATAAATTCACTCCATTTAGCATGGCGCTTGTTCAATTTAGTTTGACCTTTTAAGTACTTAGCGTTTCATGATCGGTATGGATGACAAACTCATGAGGCCTAAGATAATGTTCCCAAACATGTAGTACACTTTACTAAAGCATACAATTCTTTGTCATACAGGATAGTTAAGTTGAGCACCGGAGAGTTTTCACTAAAATAAGCAATGACTCGTTTTTCTTGCATTAAACTCCGCCAATTCAATTACCACTTGCATCACAATGAACCTCAAAAGTTTTGTCGAAGTTGGGCAAAGCAAGAATTGGAGCATGAGTAAGCAAAGACTTGAGCTCATCAAAAGCGTTTGATTGCAAAGGTCCCCAAATAAAGGAGTATTCTTCTTACTCAAAGCATGCAAAGGGCTGCAATAGTGCTAAAGTTTTTCTAAGCGGCGATAAAACACTGCAAGACCAAAACTTCGTACTTGTTGCAAATTGGTGGGTTGGGGCCAAGTTTTAATTGCTTTGATCTTAGTTTCATCAACATGGACACCCTTGGAGAACAACGAAACCCAGGAAAACCACTTTGTCAACTCCAAAAGTGCATTTCTTCAAGTTTGCATAAAGACTTTCCTTTGAAGCGTTTGCAAAACAAGCTTAACGTGATCAAGATGCTCTTTCATGGTTTTGCTAAACACAAGAATGTCATCAAAGTAAACCACAACAAAGATTCCAATATAAGGTCTAAGCACATGATGCATAAATCGCACAAAAGTTCGGGAGCTTCCGACAAACCCATGGGCATAACCAACCATTCATATAAGCCAAATTTTGTTTTGAAAGCAGTTTTCCATTCATCACCCTCATGAATGCTGGTTTGATAATAGCCACTTTTAAGATCAATTTTGAGAAAAAGTTGGCTCCACTAAGTTCATCAAGCATATCATCTAAGCGAGGAATGGGATGCCTATAGCGCTGCGGTGATAGCATTTATGGGTCTACAACACGAACTGGCGGAAACTTCCATCGGGCTTGGGCACAAGTATAGCGAGAGCGGCACAAGGGCTTAAGCTTTCACGTACATGACCGTTGTCGAGTAGTTGTTGTACTTGCCGTTGAATCTCCTTGGTTTCTTGGGATTGACACGGTATGGAGCTTTGTTTGGAAGTGGCGCTCTCAGGGAATGAGGTCGATTCGATGCTCAATGCCTCGTAGAGGAGAGTAGACCGGAGGTAGCTCATCGGAAAAACATCTTGAAATTCCTGTAAAGAGATTGAAACACCAAAGGTAGCTCATGAGTGGTGTTAGTTTGTTGTTCTCCATCCTTGCACACTAGGACAAAGAGTGCATCACCTCGATGGGTTCTCACACTCTCTCATCTCATCTCATGTTTGGTGGCGAATAGTATGAGGTTTTCTCTCTAGGCAGTGGCGGCTCAAATTTGGCTTGGCTCTCACTCACTTTTTGGTGGCTCACTTTCTCACTCTTCTCTCTTTGGTTGGTGGCTTGTTTGTCGGCTATCCTTGACTAGGAGACATAGGTCGTGGGACATATTCTTTGCCTTTCATCTTGAAGCTATAGTGGTTTATCGCCCATTGTGGTAGACACCACGGTCGAATTGCCATGGCCGACCAAGGAGGAGGTGGCAAGCGGTCGTGGGACCACATCCACTCCAAAGTGTCCTCGTCATGCACCGATTTTGAAGGATACTTGGACCGTATGCTCAACTTTCGTATAGTCTTGAGCAGTCCTTAGCCATTGAACCTTGTATGCAGTTGCGGGACCTTCTTCTTGACCAATTGGAGCTTGGAGCATAGTTCTTGGCTTGCCAAGTTGTGGCAACTACCTCCATCGATGATGACCTTGGCGGATCTCCCATTGATGCGGCCTTTGTGTGGAAGATGTGGCATCGTTGGTCTTCTTCTTGGTGATGTTGAAGTGTCAAGACTTTGGAGACAACAAGGCGGGCTTGTATCTTCATCACAAAAGACTTGATCATCTTCATCCTCGTTGATCTTGCGGGTGCATGGCCCTTGCTCAATAGCGTCCATTTCATCTTCACTCATTGAGTCGTTGCCATTGTTGAGGATCATGGTGCGCTTGTTGGTGCATTCATATGACTTGTGGCCTC